>JASKGM010026576.1:0-27337 GCA_034509205.1 Ceratonia siliqua | reverse complement strand
GTGGCCTTCTCCTTCCTTCGTCTATGAAAATGGTTGTACACATCTTTCCTCGTAAAATTTAGTCCACTTAAACCACCCGACTGGTCTGCCATATCACTCATTAAGTGTGATGTCCTCATACGATGGTCATGCATGCAGTTCATTTGTGCTTCATCTACTTCATCAATAGCACGATGGGATCTATGAAACTTGCTAAGCCTGCGCTCTAATATTGGATGGTTGTGCTCATCAATAAATCTGCTTACAATCCACACCTTTCGCTGAATGTTTAGCTCAATTCGCAGGGTCGCTAGACAGCCACACCGTGTAATTGGCCGTGGTGCTCGTATCCTAACAGGCTTGTTACTGTCCTTTTCAGATTTGAAGCCTTCGCATGCGCATACAAAACTGCGCCACCTCACCTCACCTGTTGTTCTCCTTCCATATTTATCCTTCCTAACACCAAATCCATGAACCAAGCCATATTTTTCGTAGAACTCGTAAGTTTCCTCTTCAGTGGACCATTCTAGTTTGTTTATTTCATCCGCGCTTAAATTCTCAATAAATTCTTCCCCATTAACTTCCCCTCCCGTATGTGACTCAGGTACGGCCATGCAGACTGTTTGTTACCTGTATTTGAAGGAAGAGTAATCTCTCACATAGGGAAAACATGCAGTAATTTTACTTTGCTTTCTATTAGTTAGTTAGTTGAACCTGAAGCACTCCATTGAGTGCGAGCAAGGAATCTTCTGATAACCATACCAACAAATAAATTAGTACAATTTATTTTCAACAAGTTTCCAATATTTCACATACCAAATAACTAAGCAAAATGATACATGCTAAGCAACTGAACCTTGTGCATAATGAAAATGTATCATTTTTATATTACCATCACTAGACTAATTTTTTCTATTAGAAGT
Organism: Ceratonia siliqua; assembly: GCA_034509205.1. Classification (NCBI taxonomy): domain Eukaryota; kingdom Viridiplantae; phylum Streptophyta; class Magnoliopsida; order Fabales; family Fabaceae; genus Ceratonia; species Ceratonia siliqua. Next base: position 26,435 of record JASKGM010026576.1, on the reverse strand, counting down.
TTATTAAAGTGGGCAATGTTACAAGAATGTCACATGCACGTAAAATTGACTATGGATTTTTCTATCACCCAACACAGACATGAACCAAATGTTTCATAACCAAAGAAACACAAACGATGATATAAGTCACACTTTACGAACTGCATAACTTAATGTAGCTTGTAAATATCAAGAACTATGCTTAAATTAAGTGTTTTATGTATTAACTAATATATGAACATATCATGCATAACTTTTTTAACATTATTTTAGAATAAAAGGTCTCACTTTCAAGTACCATTGGTTGAAGATTATCAAAGTAAACAAAGAGGTGTCTCTCCCTCCTCGTGTTCAAGTTTCAATATAGTATCAATATTTTTTTAGTTATATTTATATTTATTTTCATATTTTTTTTAGATAAATCTGATAAAAAATGTAACCTTTTTAAAAAAAATTATAATGTAGAAAAGGAATTTTAAATTTTATTTATGACAAAGTTGTTCCAAATTTATTTTACAAACAACATCAACACACATAATCCTGTACTTGTTTCCATATTTTTTAAAAAAATTTAAATTATCTCTTACAATAATTTTATAAAAACATTCAATAAATAAATCATTAATAATTCAACTAGATTTACCGCTAACAATAATCATACCCAACAAAGTAACAAAAACAATTTGGCAGTGACACCATTCAATAAGACAATTTAACATACAACATATTACCCAACAAAGAAGGAAGATAAGGACAATTACTACTGCTGCAGATTTTATTCTAATTATCTATATACACTTGTAAAGTATATATTATATGGTGCAGAGATGAATTAATAACAATAACACCTTCACCATGCATATACACACTTAAATGCATGCATTCTGATTCATTATTGCTAAATCACTTCTCTACAAATAAAGTCCGCCTCTTTCAAAATAAACTTAGCAAGCATTCTTCATTTTTTCAGTATACTCTAATGCTTATTTAACTCAATCTATACAAAAAAATTTCATAACAATTTATACATAACAAAGAGTAAGAAACAATAACGAGTTCATCAGAAAAAATAAAAGACGTGAGTGAAATACATATGTTCAACAGCACCTTTCAGCATTGAAATAAAAGAAATATGTTCCTCTCAGCAGAATTCATCAGAAAAAAAAGTAGTAGAGTCTTCTTTATAATTCCTAAATTGGCTCGGAAGTTGAAGCCATTGTCTCACTTGAATGACGGCAATGAGCAGAAGTAAAAATAGACACAAACCTCTGATGATCAAGCTGTTTGTCGTGGATGCATCAAATCAACAGGATGTTCTTCCATCGAGAGCCGAATTCCAACTCCTTCCAATTAGAGTCCGAGTTTGAATTAGCTTCCACTATCAACCATAAAACAAACAAAATTTTTTTTCTTAACAACCAAAACCATCAATTTCACAGTATAAACGCCGGCTAAAGAAACAAACACCCTGAAGAAATTTCACAGAATCTCCGGTTGCAAAAGAGGTCAAAAATGCCCCACAATCTCGGTGGTCCACTCCTATGTACGCCTCTCTGCTATCTACACAGGTGAGTGAATAAAGCAAGAGGGGAAGATAGGGGGTTTACAGAAAAGACGAAGGGGGATTTTGCAGAAGTGGTTTGCAGGTTGAAGTAGAGGTAAAAAATGCCCCACAATCTCAGTGCTTGACTCCTATGTATGCCTCTCGGCTATCTACACACCTAAGTGATTACAGCAAGAGGGGAAGATGAGGGGGTTTACAGAAGAGACGATTGGGGGTTTTGCAGAAGGGGTTTGCAAGTTGAAGTGAAGACCGCGAGAGGTGGGATGGGTTTCCTTGGCCAAGATGCAGAACTGGGTTTTAGGTTTTGAAATTTTTCCCCATTTGCAACGCACCGTTTAACTAAGGGTACTACTGCAAATTAGACCTGGTGGTAGTAACCTTTGTAACCGGCTATCTTACTCCTGAGTATTCCTACTCAAGAGTAAGACAGCATTCACCTTTTATTTTTAAGGTCTAAAACGGTGCATTTGGGCCTGGGCCCTTTCCCCAATTCTCCTGTTTTGTTGTCATGTTACAATCTATTTTAAAATTGTAACATAATTTTAATGCTTCTTATTTTTTATTTTTTTTTATTTTTTTAATAGTTTTCATTTATTATTTTTATAAAATTTACTTTTTATAAGTAATAAATTTTTAAAATATTTTTAAAAATTATTAAAAAATATATAACATAAAAAATTAAAAAATTAAAAAATATAAATAATTTAATTTAAGCTATCGCCTGAGATGCAAAGTACCTTAGACTTACCCTTCCCCCAATTTTGCAAGATTCCGGGCGACTGCACCAACACAACTGCAGAGACCACAGTCTGGTATCTAAGAGTAAGAATCCAGTCCTTTTTCAATCTTTTCTCTTAATCAACGGACCATATGCCAAGTTAAAAAAGTGAGGAAGGGAGGGGGAGAAAGGTAATGCTGCCACATGGGAGAAAATGATGGAAAAGAACCAGGTCAAAAAGGCCTAGATCCTGATCCGATGTCTAACGAGTCACCCACTCTGTTCTTGACGCAGATAGTATATTGATTTCTCAGAGGCTTACAGCTATTGTGAAACTCCAGAGACATCAATGGCACATATTCCAAAGAATGATGAGTTAGAGCTAGAAGCAGAAGATGTGGATTATTGCATTTGGAGCTCCCTGCTTAGTAAGCCTCTTTCACAACAACAACATGGGGGTAGTCTTTAATGTAAATAATTCCAACTTCCAACTACAATCTTCATCTCAGATGAAATTCCCAGGATGCAGCATTTGTTAGGATCATGTTGATCATGTTTATTTGAATTTATTTTAATAAAAATATATATATTTGTTTGGACTTATAAAAAAATAATAAGTTAATGAAAATAAAGAAAATCTTTTATAAGAAAAAGTTAAAAATTGTAACTTCTCTTAATAAGAAGAAAAATAAGAAGATTCAGAAATTTTTATTTTCAAAATTATCCATTCTTCTTTAAAAATTCTTATTAATTATTGTATCTAAATACAAAATAATTTTTTCCTAAAAAAATTTTTTTTCATAAAAAAAAGACATTATCTAATAATTTCAAATATAAGTGTATGTGTTTAATGAACTTTGGTTCTGGACCTAATCATGGACGGGCAGGTTGGGTTAGAAATTTTTCAATCCATTATTTTAACCAGTCAACCTACAATTTTGGATAAGTATTGTCTAAGTTTTTTAATACTTTTGGAAACGAAGTTAAATTTTGCAAAATGGGCTTAAACCAAAAATCCATTTTATTTAGTTGAATATATTTCATAATTTTATGCATTTTTCTTTTAATTAAAATTTTGTGAATAGATTATTTTTTAGTGCGAAGAGTCATCCTATTCTAAAATAATATTTCATTTTTTTGTCACTTTGAAATATTATTCTAAAATTATTTAAGATAATAAAAAATTTATAAAATATTATTATTAAATATGATATTTTATAATATATCTTAATAGAATTATTCTAAATTTTATTAAATAAAAGTATACAATCCTCCCTAGTCTCTACCTTGATTACTTATGTCTCACAAACACTTAAATTTATTTTTTTAAATACACCAAATATATAGGAGAGTATATTCTTAAAATAGTTTATAAATAAACTTAATCTCGATTATTGATGCATAATTTGACTTAAAATTTTTCTTATTGTATAAAACCAAAAAAAAAAAACTTTATCTTGCATTACTCAAGTGTTATTGTCCTATATATTATGAGCTTCTTTTTTTTTTTTACTAAATTATAAATAACCTCGTTCATCTTTTCACTCTTTGACAAATAACTTCGAGTAATTGTAATTTGGAAAATTAAATTTGTCAAATTTTAATATTTAGATAATAATTAGAAATGCGACATATTTTTGAGTACTAAATAAAAATTTAATTGCATAAAATCCTAAAATTAAAAAAATACTTAAAATTAATGTACTTGTGAAATCAAGTTTCACTTTAATTAATACATTTATTTTCTTTTATTTTTTAGAGAGTGAAAGAAGTTATTCGCCATATATTAAAAGTTCAAGCCATTAATTATCAAAATTAAAATTGCTATTTTTCAAAATATCAAAGTTGAAAAGATTATTTGTATTTTAGTTGTTAATTTCTTTTATAACGTTACTCTCATTCTAATAAAGTCATTCTAATTAGTTAGTCTATTAAATTGTACATTTTTTCTTGACAAAGATAATTAATCTTATTTAACCAATGGCAACTACCATTGAAGAAATAGGTGAGGGTGGACAACAAAACCCAACTACAAACCCTATGCCTTTTGAATTGGACAAAAGAAAGAACCAAACGAGCTCTTATTGAGGAAGAAATATAGACATTAATTAATTTATAAATTAATTATTTAATTAGTGAGTCTCACTTATTATTTTATTTATCAGTTCATATACTTTATATTTTTTTCCTCATAATATAATAGTATCATATTAGTTATTTACATGAAAATATTTAAATCTATATATCTTTTAACTTCAATATTCAAATTGCAAATTCACTTTAGCAACATTGAAACTACCATCCCTTAAATTTGTGGTAGAGGGAATCCATCCTCATTTGCCTAACACTAGGAGTTTCCTTTGTATTTACCAAATTAGCCACATATATTTGCATTAGTTACCAAAAACAAATATTATGTCAGATAACATTCGAATTAAGATGTGTGTAGTACATTAATATATTAAATATATGGTATATCTAAAATATTATGGGGTGAATTTAAAAAAAATTTATCTTTTTGTTCTATAAGAACAAAAAAAATTATTTTAGTAAGTGTTTTCATAAATTATTTATTAAAAATTGTTTCTTAAAATAATGATTAAAAAACAAAAAACAAAAAATAATTTTAATATGTTCTGACTTGTTTTTATTTCATATTTTCTAAAAAACACGAAAAACAATTAATGAAAATTATTTTCATCCAAACAAGTTTTTTATTTTTTTGTTCTATAAAATTTATTTTTTATAATTATTCTCAAAAATTATTTTAAAAAAAAATAAAATGGAAATCGTCCTAAACAATATCTAAGATTTTTATCTTTAGTATGATGACCAAGAATTGTTAAAAAAATGACATAATTGATATTTTATAAAATTTACTAAAAATAAATGTGGTATAATGTGAAAGTTTCATAATTTTTAAATAGTGCAAGATATCACATAAAATTATGTCATCGATATCATCACACCATAATATTGTGAATGACACTATGCTTCTTAAACAATGGTATATCAAATCTAAACATCTTAAATATGTGATATCTTCCAAGATATTATAATCAAAATCACGATATATCAATCATCTCATTAATTCATCCATAATCCAATTAAAAGCATCCCATTAATACCAAGTTGAACAAGATTTTAATACCCTAAAATCAAAGGGGATCCTTGTACAAAGGTTTGGTTTGTGAACAACATGGGCATCTGGTGAGTTGATAGTGTAAAAGTAGAGTTGATTATGAGTGAGAGGGTTCATGTGAAAGAAGCAACTTTGACACCATGCTTGGATTTAAGGATCCACATATTTCTTGTGAGAAGTTAGTTTACACTTCGACAAAGTAATATTCTCCCTACCCTCAAACCCTACTTTAGTGAAGTCTAGATTTTAACATAAATTCTTATTCTTACTGTTAAGGACTTGATCAAAAGTATTAACTGGCATATTTTTTTTATCAATAAATAGTATTTCAATGTCAGGGAGAGAAGAAGGGCTTGAATTATTGACGTTGAAATCAACTAACACTCAATGTTAAGAATTATGTCATTTGAGCTAATACACTTGGACATTAACTGACACATTTGTTTCATTGCTATTTGCAAATCTCCATTTTGGTTTAAGTCATATTGTTAAACTAGGCATAATTTGAAGGCTAATTCGTGGTTGGTTAGGTTTAATTATATTCCTTTTGAATAATGTCACAGGCTTATAGAACTTCAAATTGTTTGACTTTTTCGTTGAGCTATCTTATGAAAAAATAATTTAATACTACGGTCGCACGCACACTTGGTGCGACCATAGCTAATATATGTGGGGTGGCCCCCACTTCAATGGAGTGGGTCCCACTCTCTTAAAGTGGGGGCCAACCCCCATTTATGAGTGAAGGCGCACCAACGCCTGTAATATTAAACTTTTCCTCCTATTTTATTGGGCTTTTTGGTGAAATTTTTTGTTTTCTTAGAATAATTTCAATGTATAGTCTAATTAAAATTAAATATATCCTTCAATTAAGTAATTCATTAAAAAAAAAGTAGTTCATTTAGGTTGGTCTCACTTTCTCATATTTAGGTCCAATAATAATATGGATTTGAATCCCTTGAAATTTGTAGAGAGAGAAATACAAAAATGAGCAAGGTGGAACCTCTAAATACAAGAGATGATAAATTTCTTATGAGAATTTAAGAAAACCAGTTGATGGACACAAATATAAGATTACTTATGATGGATGAATAGCAGTCAATTTAATATTTATTTTACTTATATATTGACCAAATTTACTGTATTTTGAGGCCATTGCTATAATTAAATTGATGTTTGAAAATTGAATTTGTTAGTTCAATCTAAACAATAGATTTACAACACTTTGAAAATATTCAAAATATAAGTGAAATTAAAATTTAATAATAAACTGTTCATCATTCTAACATTTACATAATTATTTCTATTAAAATTTAATAACATAATGAGTTAATTAAGGAATTAAATGATACACTTCAAATCACAAAAAGATAAATTAATTCCAAACCAAACTAAATGGAATAAAGTATAATTTATTCCATGTTCACAGTTGAATGTACTTTGCTTTGTGACTTGATTCTTGAACAATAGGGATCTTATGATAATAATTTTTGGGGCTGATTAATTATTTACTTTTTAATTAATTAAAGTTGGTTGCATGTTTATAACTCGAGTGTTCAATTATCTTTCTTCAATTGTCTAAATGTCTCGTACCTATAGGATGTCTTCATTTGATTGATTGATATCTTATATCAGTTGAGAAAATTCATATTTTAAAATTATTAATTTTCTCAATTTTTATTACATATCATTTATTTAATATCTTATAATCTATTTTTTTTAAAATTGAATTGGTGGATGGAACAATTTATTAGATTAATCGTAGTTGTATTTAGATTAAATTTTTTTAATTTTATATTAAATAATATAATATATAAATAATTTAAGAAAAAATAACAAAATAATAAAATTTAATATATATAAATTATTATTGAAACTCAGTTATTGGAATCTTAGTGATTGATAATGATTATTATAACATCTTCAATTACAATAAAATAAAGCACATGTAAAATATTCATTTATGTTAAAATTAAATTATTAAAATAATATTTTTTAGTTTAAATTTTCAAAAAAATATGTGGTTTTAGTATTAATAAAAAGTAAATCATATAAAATAATTAGGTTAGGTGATTTTTGACATGTTATTTTTAATAATTCACCAATTTTTTGAATAATTTTTTATCGATCAATTTTATGAATTTGACCAGATTGTAAAAGAATTAATTTATCAATTTTTTTGACTTATATGAAAATGTAAATATTTAATTTTATAACAATATTAAAAATACATGAAATATAAAATACTAATAACCATTTTCTTAATTTTTTTTATAAATTATTGAAATTGTTCGATAGAAGACTTTCAATATTTTTTCTTTTGACCATCCTTATCATAAAGCACAATTCCGATTTCCGAGTTTAAAAGAGAGGCAATACGTATTCCCAACGCAATTACTCTTAGAAGGAGACACTTGGTGTCATCAAAATTGAAATATGAATTAAGAACTAATTAATCAAAAAGCATAATCAACTAATCTTAATGATAATTTAAAATCAAATTGCTTTTTCAATAACGTGAATGATTATAACGATGAATAAACTATTATCTTCTTTATAGTTATTGAGTATCGTGGCCCCCATGGGTCAGTTTCAGTTTCTCCATTCTAATACGTAAAGAGAAGAGAAGAATGGACCTCGAAGACCCATGACCCAATTGAATGAACGTTCTCCCGCCAATTTTATAAACCCAATATATATCGTAAAAAGTTAAATCTTAATGGGAATAATGACATAAAATAAATTTATAAAAGATAAAGTTTATAAGCTAACATTTCTTTATCTAAGAGTATTAATTTAAGTAATATTTTTATTAATATTAAATGTTAATTAACTTTAACATTAGAAATTCAAACTCTTATTTTTTTAATATTGAAATATTATTTATTAAAAAAATTAAAATTGTGTTAGTTTTAGCTACACTCAGTCTATTAAAATTTGATAAATAAAACTAATCATAAATTAAAATAAATATTTTTACTATGTCAAAAAATATAAGTATGTTAAATTTATATATTTAACATATTAATTAACTCTAAAAGATTAATATGACTACTTAGTATAAAACCTTGGGACTAATAAGTAATAAGTATAAAAAAACTATTTTTCTAAATATATAATATCTTTGAATTTATCTTTTTTGGATAGATCAAAATGTTTGAGTCTTACTTTGATTGGACTTAGTGTTTAATTTAATTAGGGCTTTTGTAGTTTTTCACTATCCGTAAATCTTGTATTATTGTCAAAGTTGTTGGATTTAACAAGTTAACTGGACAGAAATAATGTTAAAAAGTCAGTTGAGTATAAATTTTGAAGTTATTATTACGGGTTTAAGTATGATACCCCTAATTTTGGGACAGTAGCATAATTTATTTTACTCTATCTTTTTTTATATTAATTATTTATTTTTTATGTCATATTTTTTTTAAAAAAATTTTAAAATTTTTTTACACTTCTTATATTGTTAATTCATTAATTTTCTAAATTTACTTTTTCATAAGTAAAATTTTTTTAATAATTTTTAAAAATTCTTAAAACTTATATGACATAAAAAATAATTAATTAATATTAAAAAATAATAATAAGAAGTAAGAACAAAATAAATTATGCTACATTGGACAATAGCATAGAAAATTTCTATTATTATATTTGAGATTTTTAGAGTCAGTGTAAATATAATTAAATATTATATTTAGATGGAATATCTTAATAATTTATTTAAAATGAAAGCAATGAGGCCTAAGTTTCTGATATTCACACTAGTGGTTGACAGAGTCCAAGCTCCTTATAGCAAGACTCTGAACAAAGTGATAAAAATGGGTCAACTTCACATCTTTGGGCTAAAACACAACACGACGACACGTGAGCGTGCGTTTTGGGCCATCACTCTTCAGTGTGAACTCAATGCTTTGCTTCCACCTTTATGCGTAATTTCACTCAATTTCTCTTTCATCCTTTCTTTTATGCTTTTAAAAATATTATTTTTAAATACTTTAATTCTCTTTAATTTCTTTAATACTTTTAAAAAGAAATTATTTTTAAATAGTTTCACCCACATTACTGTATTCCATATAGTATTTTACTTTTCTATTTAAAGTGATTCTGAGACACTGTTTTTAAAAATTTTAATATATTAAAGAAAAAAATAACAATTGAATTAAGTATTCAATGTTCAGTTAAAAGTTATAACAATTGTATTTGTTCAAATGTCATATGTTAAATTTTTTTATTACCTTTAAAATAAATTATTTTTAAATATTTTAAGATTAATGATATTATGCAAAATTTTATTTTTTTATTTAAATTTATTAAAAATCATTATTTTTAAATTTTTTGAAGCATTTAAAAGAAAATAAATGATGGATCGAGTGCTTATAGGCAGAAAAACAATTGTTGTCATCTCTTTGTCTTGCTAGATCACTTATTGATTCGAATGTTTATTATTAAGTTAAAAATTATAATTATTAATTATGACATAATTTTATTTTACTTAATGCTTAAGTGTTACATTTTGATCGTGATTCAATTTACACTTAACCTTTGTCACGGGACAATGTTATTACAAAACCTTCACTTTGATATAAATTATTATATCAAATACTTATTTATATTAAAAATTATAATTGTTAGTAAGGTATAACTTTTTATATTTAACTACATTAGCACCCTAAGTTATATCACAAGACAATTATTTCTGTATCTTGACCAATAATAATTATTATAAAATATTATTTTTAAAAATAACTGAATAAAAATATTCTTATTTTTAATCTTTGATAGATCTCATTCTAATTATTATGAAGTCTCTTGTCATGAATATATCTTTTAATTTAATTATTTAAAGCCTACGTTCAATGATTCTGTATAATAAATTGATAATTCATAATTCATAATGTATTTCTAATTCTTCTTTTCGTTTTTTTGGTTAACTTATAATTCTTCTTTTATTTCAATATGTTTACTAATTATAATAATTAAAATAAATATAATAAGTTAATATTTTAATTATTTAAAAATATCACGATGTTTTAAAATTAAATTCTTTTAATTTAGTTTTCCAAGCTTTAATTACGATTCAATTTCATCCATCGGTACAGGCATTAATGATGCTTGGACTGAATTTATGATATGAAGCAACCGATTGGCCACGTAACCATTAAATATTGTGTTAGTACGATTCGTTGCTCTAGATCACTAATTTTGTCAAACTATAATTAGTCAAATTAATGAATACACAAATTTTTAATAGTTAATATGGTTAAAATTTGAAAAATTAAATTAATTTGTTTAAAAATACTCAATTAAAAAATAATGATATTTTTAAAATATTAATATACTCGAATAAAGCATTTATATATACCTCAAAATGATACTCCCTTCGTTTCAAATGATTTGTCGCTTTGGTAACTTTATTTTGTTTCAAATTATCTGTCGTTTTATATTACATGAAATATTAATTGTTATTTTTTCAATGTTACTCTTATTTGTTGTTATCTTAAATAGAGTAATAACAAGAATTTAAATTGACTTTAATAAGGGTAATTTAGTCAAGTACAATTATTTTTTGCTAGAATTAAGACTATTTAATAACTATCTTAATTCTTGTGCCATTACCTTAAACGACAGATAATTTGAAACGGATGGAGTATATAAGTTGTTGGGAGTTGTGAGAAGATTCAAATAATTGAGGGCAAACTATTTCAACTTAAAACGCAAGTTCAAATCTAGAATGGCAATTTATGGAAAAGAGTTTACTTAGAAAATTGAATTCTCATCCTTTGACCATGGAAAACGCACGCCTATAAATGTAGACACCGCGTGAAATTAAAATGTTGCTTAAGAATTCAAGCATGGTCATTTTTGAGTAATAGTATTTCTACATTATTATTTTTATATTTATATCTTTATTATTAATTTATTATATAATAATAATGATATATAATAATGAAATAATAAATATACAAAAAATATATAAAAATGATATAAAAAAATTATGTGAAAATTATTGTTTTTTTTCTGGGATCATAGTGGTGATGTTGTTTCGAAACTAAGATGGTTGTTTGGACATTATTTTATTTTATTTTATAATTATTGGTCTTAAAAATTAGTCTAACCCTTTGATCAAATTAAGATAACCCAATTAGAGGATTCGTGCCACTTCAAACAAGTTTCCATCCCTATTAGAGATCTTCAGATTTGTTCATTAACTTTCTTCAAGGCTTTGCCATGCTAGCTAAATTGTGTTTTGACTAAGTCTAGATTCTATATAGTCGGAGTTTTGACTACACGGTTTTCAATTATAAAATCTAAATCGTTCAAGATTGATTGTCTAGATTTAACTTAACTTTTTTTAAAAAAAATTAATAGACCTTGATATTTGTGTAAAAAAATCTATAAAAAAAACTAGAATAAATCCTGACCGTCTAATACAAGTTAAACGGTCAAGATTTGACCAAATCTCATAAAGTCTCCCCTTGACTTCATGGGATCCAGATTCGTTTTGACTACCATTAAGGTTGATAATTAGGTGAATTGGGCGGATTTTTAACAACTTGAATCCATCTTGTTTGATGATTTTTTGACCCACACTTACCCCATTCGTTGTGTTTTTGTTTTTTGTCGTTGTCTTTGAATTTGCAAGTACTTTAGTGCCCTGTACTCACCTTGTTAAGTGACTAAAAAATTTTAGTGGCTTAAGAAAATTTATGACATGCAATTCATAAAGGAATGAAACGCTTTTGTAAGAACTAACACAATCATATATCTCAATATCTCATTTTAAGATGTAATTTTTATTGATCTAATTATTAAAATTAAAGTAATTACCATGTTAATATTGCATGTTAACATTTAAAAAGATTGATAGCATTAATGGTATACAAAACAACTCTAAATTATAACCAAAATTTATGTGTATGATCTTTATTATATGAACTTTTAATCTAACCATGGATTTTATGAAGAAAAAAAAAACTACAAAAGTTATATAATAATGTAAGATTGATTTTGATTGATATTGATGTCAATTGATCCCTTTTATATATCCCTAAATTAGTATATTGAGTTTTAATATTGATTTTTAATTTTTAATCAATATTGATCTCAAATTTGTTTAATGATTAAATTTTATTTATAGTGTTATTTGAATTTTAATCTTTATTGAACATTTTGATATTAAAAGAATTTTCTTATTACTAGCATGATACGAAATTCTTCACTAATTTTAACTTAATTATAAACACACACATATATAGATACATAACTACTTCTAACCATCTCTCAACATGCTAGCCTAGATTCTGTGTAAACATACAATTGACTCATATAGAGGGGTGTTAATTAGGATTAACTCGGTTCGTTAAGGGCTGTACCTTAACAAGTTAGGTTAAAAAATTCATTTGTCTAAAGGGCTTCTAAAATTCAACCTGACCCTAACTCAGGTTAAATGGCTAAAGGGGCTTTAATAGGTCAGTATATGAAAAAATTATAAAATTTCATAACAAAATAAAACATAAATTATTAATCATCATTCTCAATAATTATGCAAAATCTTCATCCATAACAAAATATCATTGGTCCATCAGTCTATCATAAACTTAATCTCTACAAAGACAATATAATGAAATTAAAACCAAAACAATTAATCAATTTTTTATAATTAAATTTGAATATTACTTAGATAAATTTGATGCAATTGTTAAGTTGCTATCTTCTTCTTATCAACAAAGCATATAAATTTAAAAAGTGAAAACTAAAAAAAAATTTTAAGTGTAAAAAAAAAAAAAAGACTCAATCCGACCAGCCAAAGATCGAATCTTAAACGAGTTAGACAAAACCAACCATGATTTTAAAAGTATATTTTTTTAGCTCAAAATTCATCAATCGACCCGCTAAACCTAGCCTTAATTACACTCCTATTCATATATACCTCGACCTCTATTTAACTACATTCAATTCGCCAATTTGAGATAATTTTTTCATTACTTACTGTAAAATTCTAAGATCTTTCAAACTCTTTGCCTTTCCCTTCTTTCATGGCATGTGCTAACTCATTAGAGTTGTCGGCAGCACCTCCCCACCGTCCAAATGCTAACATCCTCTCATCATATAGATCTCCCATGACCGTCCCCTTCGCACTTTCTGCCTCTCATGTCCTAACTCATCCCTTCTTTGGCTATTAATTAAGTTCACCACCATTATATGATACATATATAGCTTAAATTGTTTAATTTTGTATCATTGTAAAAATTATTATTAAACTATTTATATAATATATAATCTAAATCCTATAATTTTGCATCATTGATAATTCATTAATAAGATGCATTATTTTAAATTTGTTACTTTTTAAGAATATCATATTTTAAAATGATGTTTTACAAACTTTATTATTTTCTCTAATACTTTGTATAATTTTCAAAGTCTAAAAAAAATTAAATTTTTTTTATGAGACCATTTTAAAATACAATGTCTTCAAACTTTAAAATCACCTTAAAATTAATTGTTTTTCCTTAACTTTAACTTGTTTTAACATACGGATAATGAATTTATGAAATTTGAGAACGAGAGAAATCTATACATGAAGCAAGCTTCATTCACTATATTATAAATGGATCACACACATAAAAATAATAAAAGTAAACTCATTATATTAAAATTATTTTATTATTATTAACTTTAAATATGTGAATCATAAATGAAATAATAAGCTCAGTCCACACAAATTTGGATGGTAAGAGTAGCATTTGTGATCATTAATTTGCAAAGATCCTTATTGTTGAGGTAATGCTGCTGGCCACAAGTTGATAGAATGATGCCAAATGCCACTTCAAAGATGCGCGGATTTGGCATTTTTACCAATCAATTTCTTCAAATGTCCCAAAATTCCAACTCTGACCCTTTCAAATGATGTGCCACTGCTTGTCATTCTCTCTCGTCATCACCACCTGGCTCAAATTTAAAACATTAAATTAATTTCTTATATTTTTAAAACGTTGTCCTAATTTACAACACATTTTTCTTATTGTTATTTTATAGTATTTTATTGTTTTTATCTTTCACCATTTCTTTTTTTTTTTCCTTCTTTTATTATTTGTTTATTTATTTATTTTTTTTAAAGTTTTTTGGATTGTTTATAATTTTTTTTACTTTTTTTTGAAAAAAAATAAATTCTAAAAAAAGTAGAAAATTCTAAAAAATATCATAAATAAAAAATAATCAAATAAGACAATAAAAAAGGAAATAAAAATAGTAAGGTATCGTAAAAAAAATGTATTGTAGCTTAGCAAGACAATTTTTAAAAATACTATATCTATCACATAAACTTTTTTTTTCTTAATACTATTGTAATTTATAAAATATTATATTATTTTTTAAAATACTAAATAAAAAATTAAAATACAATATCTCTTTATAATTCTGAATGGAAAAATCAAAATCAAAATCTTTTAATCTTTTGGATTGTTGCAAAGGAAGGAACAAAATTGTGTGTGAAAGGACTTCAAGTTTTCTTCGAGAAGGTAAAAGAGGACAAACAGGATGACCAGAATGATATTCAAAGGCTGAAGTAATAACCAGCAAACCCAAACTAGTGGATTCTGGCTGTATTTATTTATTAGGCTATCTCCCCTTTTTTCTATGGAAAATTATACCCAAAACTTCTTATTCTATTAATTAGGCTATCTGCCCAATTTCTATGATTTTAATTTTTTAAATTAAATTAAAATTTAACAATAATTTTATAATACAATAAAATTGTTTAAATATAAGTGAAATAATTTAAAAAAAATAAAATTATTCATTATTTTAATATTAATGAAATTATCTTTATAAGAATTTAGATAAAATTATCGGTTTTATATACTATATAGTATATAATACAATGATTATATAGTAATAAAACACATTATATAAGAATTGAATAACGCACTTTAAATTATAAAAAAAAATTATTTTCATATATACCAAGTCATAAACAAATTGATTATAATTTTCCAAAATAGTAGTTTGAACATTTTATAAAAGTCTAGCTATTAATCTTCTCCCTAAAGTCTCAACCAAAAAATTGAATTCTTCTATTAAGTCAGCATCACGTAATCACCAGTTTTTTTTCCTGTTTTAATGGAATGAATTATTGTTTAGCATTAAAAAAAAAACCCAAAATTTACAAATTACAGTATCAAATATCAATGATATATAAATATACAAGAAAACCCACGTATATCACTATTGGCTTATTGCCACTCTCTTTGGGTCAAAAACACATAGAGATGATGGGTCAAGCCATAGTTGATAGAGCTCTGAACAGCTTAGGAAAAGGCTTCGACTTGGCCTCCGATTTCAGGCTCAAATTCTGCAAAGGCGAAGAACGATTGGTTCTTCTCAACGAAACAGATAGAAGAGAGCTCCAAGTTCCTGGGTTTGGACCCATCAGAAATGTCTCTGTTGATATCAAATGCGATAAGGGCGATCGAACTCGGTACCAGACCGATATTCTAACCTTCAGTCAAGTAAGGCATTTCGTCGAATACTTGGTGGGAAAATTGGTGAAAGTGATTGGGATTGTGGGTTTTGATTGGTGATTGGTTTCTGGGTTTTTTTTTTTTTGTAGATGGCAGAGTTTTTCAACCAGAAGAGCTCGATTCCTGGGAAAATCCCATCTGGGTTCTTCAATGCCATGTTTGGGTTTGATGGAGGTTCATGGGCAAGTGAAGCAGCTAATACAAAGTACTTGGGTCTTGATGGCTACTTCATCATACTCTTCAATGTTCATATTGATAGGTACCCTCTTGTTCTGTCCAAACAGGCCCTTGAAGCTGTTCCTTCTTCCTGGGATCCTCCTGCTCTTGCAAGGTACTGATTTTCCCTTCTTTTTTTGGTTCTCATTTTTATATTTTAAAAGTTATAAAATTATCTAATGAATTACTGAATAGAGAATATAAGTAAAGAATAAAGAAGGATGAATTGTTTTTTTTTTTTGCACACATTAATCACAAAGATGTTCATATGGACATCAATTACTGGTTTTAAGGGGAAGTTTTATTAATTAAAAAGATTGTTACTCATATTATAACATCCACATGAATTATCTCATGATTTATACAAAAATTAAAAAGATTGTTACTCATATTATCACATCCACATGAAATAGTATCTCTCAATTATAACATTGGAGTAATAAATACGTTTGCTAAAAGGGGTTATTATCTTGCCCCCAACTCAGCATAAGTGTTGAAGCTTATAGAATAAAAGTAATGAGAAACGACATCAAGGAAAATATCAATAATACAAAAAAATTTTAATAATTATTTTTCTTATATTATCGACTTTTACTTTTGTATTATTGGTTGTCACCATTTAGCAATTAAATTTAAGTAATATCAATACTCACCTAATAGTCTATTATCATCAAATTATATTTTTAAAGGTATTGTATTATATATATATATATATATATATATATATATGTTTTATAATATTTACTATTTTTTTAGTATGATATGAGGCACTTTTGAAATTATCTGAATAGAGGAATATATTTAAAAATAATTAATTTAAAATGTTTTTCAATAGAAGCGGCAAACGAATTGGCAAACTACCAATGAAGATAGGTCAAAGAAGTTGGGGCAATCCTGTAACTGTCCACTGTAGCCTCACATGCTTAGCCGTCTCGGCACAAAATTTCCACATTTGTCATATTGGCAAATCCGCAGCCTAACGGGCTTCCTTTTCATGTGCTTTGTGGTCCAATCAAATTTTTTCTCAAAATTTTTTTAGGTAAACTTAATTTATAAAAAATATATAAATTAAATTAGTTATAAATAAATTATAAGTTATTTGAAATAAATATATTTAACATATTTATGTGTTTATTTATGATTAATTTAATTATTTTTATTTATTTATTTTAGTATGACTACATGTCAACTTTTCAAGAATTACTAGTTGATGATTTATTTTTTGTAAACAAATGTTAACAATGATTTATTTGATAGATATTTATTAAATAAAAAATAAAATAAATTATTATTTATTTTGCAAAATCATATGATAGTTTTTATTTATATATTATTATTTCACAAATTTATGTTTAAAATGCATGTTCTTATATATTAAAAAAAATTAAAAAAATAATTAGTTCTCAATCTAAGATTTAGAAAATTGCATATTTTCATGTGAAAAAGAAAAGAAGATTTTTTTGTTATTTTTACATCCTCATGTTATTTTTAGGAGATATTTTTAAATATTTATAAAATATTACTTAACGAGTAAGTATTTAATTGCTTACCTTTAATCATTTGGTTTGGTATTCCCTATTAAAGAATTACTAAATGTTTTAACATTTTTCTAAAAGTAAATTCAAGATATTAGTTGATAATGCTATTTTTATATTCAGAATTTATACAAAAATTGCATTCTTTCATTGCATATCATAAATAATAAAATAAAAAAAATTTAATATGAATTTTGAATATAAAAATAACCTTAATTACTCTATTATCAATTAGATTGATTATTTAAGATTATCTATATTGTGCTCTTTTCTTTCTTCTGAGTTACACATTGACTTTTGGCCTATGTATGGATATTCTCTTTCTTGTTTGAACACGTCATAAGGCCTAATTAAATTATTTTGTTAAACTTGAAGATTTCTCACCAATCATTATCCTTTCTTTGTTCAAAGCTCTTAGAATTTCTTAACAGTCTTGCTAATCACTGTTTTTCTCACAATGATTAAAGTAGAATAAATTCAATTGTTTTTATAAAATATTATTATTAAAGATAAATTCAATGGCATTTTAAAAATATTAATGAACATGTCAATGAAAATTTCAACTCACATAACTGATACATAATTTTTAAAGAATAATATTTTATAATATCATTGTAAAATCAACAACAACAACAACATAGTCAAAACAATAATGAGTCAAAGATTTTTTAATTAATATAATCGGTTAGGAATTAGACTCAAGATTTTTTTACTATATATTTTTTTGTTCAAAACAATTAAATTTATTTTATAGCATATAATTTAACTATAAATTATAATTTTCTTCAACAATTCAACGATCTACTACAAATAGTTAAACTTATAAAAGAACAGTCAAATTTGCATTAAACTTCAACCCTTTTCCTACCAATTAACATACCACAACTCTTTATTTTTTTTTAATTTTTAGCAGAGCCTACAATTTTATATGATTAGAAGATCACTGAAAGTCAATGCTTTATGGTATTCTGAAACTAGTTATGAATTCTTATTGCATCACTTCATATTTTCAATTTGAAAACGTCAGATGGCAGCTGGTTTTAAATTATCAAAATGATTATCTTTTTCTTTGTTCAAAGCTCTAGAATTACTAAGAATTTAAAGGGTTTGAAAATTGTCTTTTGATTCATCTTTGCCTCTCTTTCTCTCAGTTATTATTATTATTATTATTATTATTTTAAATAAAGTTTCTTTGAAGAGTACCCTGAAATTTGCTCTTCATGGGTCAGCAACTGACTCAGCATCCTTGTGATTGAGTTGAATTGGTTTAATTTTTGGGTGAATGATCTTCAAGGACATTGTCTACATATTTTTTTTATTATTATTCTTTTAATTTTCTTCATCCTTTATTTGACTTGTTCTGTGGGTGTACTCTAAGATAATTTAATATTGTTTAATTATATCTGATAGGTTAGCAATATTCTAAAAGGTAAGAGGAAATGATAGAGAAAAGGAAAAGGAATCTTCATGATAAATCTAATTTTGTTATGTATGCATATTAATGTATAATTAGAGAAAAGGAGGGTTCTAGTTTTGAGTTTTATTTGTAATTCAGCTCAATTAAACTAGTTCCGATATTTTCTTTCTTTGATACAATAGAAAGTTTATATTAATTAAAACTTAATTTATGACCTCTATCTAAATCCTCATCCACTCTAATTAATTACTTGAGCTAGGCCCAAGTGGCAGTACCCTTAATCTATTTCAATCTGTTTAATAAATAGAAAAATCTAGTAATTTCCCCCTTATTAATAGTAGATTCTCTTCCTTTTATTTAGAGCTAATTGCGAGCCTCGCTACGGATTTATTTTATTAAAAAAAATGTCAGGCTTTGGACTGGGGTCTTCTAAAAATTGATAAAAGTCAGGCCCATGACATGTCCATGATCAATTCTATTGTTTAGAAACAGAACTTGCTCAAATTTTGAAGCCCTTTATATAGTTATATAATTCAAGATAAAATGTTTATCAGATTCATTGAGAAGTATGGAACTCACATCCTTGTGGGGCTTAGCATTGGTGGCAAAGATGTGGTGCTAGTTAGGCAAGATGTGACTTCCAACTTGGGGCCATCTGAGCTCAAGAAGCACTTGGAAGAGCTTGGAGATCAGCTATTCACTGGGACATGCAATTTCCTTCCAAAAACCAAAGAGGAGAAATGCAAGGTACCCTTAGCATTGTTAAGCTCAATCTATGCAAATTAGAACCTTCAATAATTATTTATTTTCCCTCTTAACTTACATTTTCTGCTGAGTAATGACACTATGATATGCTGAAACTACAGGTACCACAGGCTTTTAATTTCTTTGGCCCACAAACTGTTGCCTTCAATAGTTCCACATCTGTTTGTGCAAAAGATGTAGGTTCACCTCTTAGCCCACATAATCATTTCCTACTAATGAAAACTTTCAATTAATAAACCAAAAAAACATGTTAATTAGGTTGGTAATTGATTATGTGATTAATGGTTTCAAAGATTGATCCATGTAGGGAATTACTGTGATATGTTCAAAGAGGGGAGGAGATACTCAAGTGAGCAACCATTCTGAATGGCTTCTCACAGTTCCTAATAAGCCAGATGCTATTCAGTTTAGCTTCATTCCCATCACTTCTCTTCTTAAAAATGCTCCTGGCAGAGGCTTCTTATCCCATGCTATAAACCTCTACCTTCGATGTAAGTTGATTTTTATTTTCTCCCTCTCTAGAAATGTGGAAAATGCAATACAGAACAATGAAGGAAAAACTAAATTCCAAATTCATCAACCACATGAAGAACATAACTCGAATATCTTAGTAAAAACAGAAGAAGTAGTACCAGCTGCACAATTTTTTTTCCTCACAGCTCAAAGTGAATGCATCT
This sequence comes from Ceratonia siliqua, assembly GCA_034509205.1. Taxonomy (NCBI): domain Eukaryota; kingdom Viridiplantae; phylum Streptophyta; class Magnoliopsida; order Fabales; family Fabaceae; genus Ceratonia; species Ceratonia siliqua. Next base: position 5,905 of record JASKGM010026576.1, on the reverse strand, counting down.
TAATTCAGGTGATTCTACATAAAATAGGCTGATATGAACTGACTCAGAATGGAAACAGAGTAAAAACGACTCCTTGAGATGTCTAGTATTCAGATGAAAACACAAAGATACAGGGTAGTGAGTATTCTAGAGACTCACAAACTCTGACTATCCTGACTCCTCTGCTATATAAAGGCTCATCAAGAGCTAACAGAAATTCAGTACAACCAATTACAGTTTTACATTCTAACTGCTTAACCTCTCTAGGATAAACTGACTCCAACCAACATTGGCTCAACTAATACCAGCCTGCTCTATAGCCTTGCTTGCTTGTTCACCCTCCTAGCATAAGTAAACCTTATCGGAGGCTTATCATAGGCTTAAGTGGGCCAGATAAACTTAGATACAGGTACAGGTACAGCCACCTACAATAGTTGTGAGGGTTGTGAGAGTTTTTGGTTGTGTAAGTAGAGCATTTTTGTACGAGTAAATGCTGCCACTTGAGACAGTGTGAACATATGAAACTCTACATTATCTATGATTTATTCATGTTAAATTGGTTTAAACTTTTTAAATACTGCTTTGGGAGGCAATTTCAGGTTAGATAACGAATTTGGTTGCTGGCCCACAAGGTAATTGATGCTGCTGCGGTCTACATTGAGCTACATTTCTATTATGAGACAAGATAAAAGTTAGATGTAGTTCTCAGCCAGGTCTGATGGTTCTGCCCCAGACCTTTTCTAACCCAAGTGTAGGCATGAAAATAGAGCCCAACTTTTATCTGTTTCAGATATCGGGCTGAATCCTGAATTTTATGGGCCCAATTGAACCATCTGTTTATTACTAGTAAATGCCATGTTAATCGAAAATGGGTTGACCAAAACAAAAAATCCAAAATGGGAAAAAAACATGAACTGTACCTAAGGCAAACAAGAAAAAACTAGCATGCAAATTAGAGTTAAAGGGCTCAAAATTAGACAAAATCTTATGTAAAATAAAGTCTGAAACCCAACTCACGATAAGGCCTAATGCAAATGTAGTGTACTTGTGTGCTATGGGCTATACTGGGTTGGTCCATTTCCCCTAGTCTGCTGGATTACCAAAGCTGAGTGGTTTGGCTAATGAATCAAATTAATGTCAAATGCAGATAAGCCCCCCATATCAGAACTGGCATACTTTCTTGACTTCCAAGCACACAAGGTTTGGGCTCCCATTCATAATGACCTCCCTCTTGGTCCAGTCACAAATAGAACTACTCCTTCACCTTCTCTCAGCTTCAACTGTTTGGGTCCTAAGCTATATGTAAACACTGCTAAGGTACTTTCTAATTATTCGCAATGTTCCCAAATTTCAAAACATTGTGGACTTTGATTCCATGTTCTAGTGCCTAAGATTCTTTCTCATATAGCTAAAATCATATACATAGCAGGTAACAGTGGGGAAAAGGCCAATCACAGGGATGCGCTTGTTTCTTGAGGGCATGAAATGCAACAGGTTAATTCCATAATTTTTATTTATATTCTTTTCCATATACTACTTAAAACCATTTCCCTTCTAAATTTCATAAGTAATTTAATTAGTCTTTCAATATCTGTTTAACCAGTAATCATAATTAATAAGCTTGTTTAGTCCATGAGTAGAACTCACAAGGGTGTTGGTGACACAGATTAGCCATTCACTTGCAACATCTATTAAACACTCCACTGATGCTTGAGAGCAAAATAGAGGACACAGCAATATGGTCAGAAGAGGTCAGTGATGATAGGTTCTTTGAAGCTATCAATGGCAGAAAATTTTCCCATATATGCACAGCACCAGTGAAATACGATCCCAGATGGTGCTCTGAGAAAGATGTGGCCTTCATTGTCACAGGAGCTCAACTTCATGTGAAGAAATATGACTCGAAGAGTGTCCTCCATCTCAGGCTGTTGTTCTCTGAGGTGTCTAAATCTTTTGTTGTACAATCAAATTGGACAAAACGCTCCTCTGAGTTTTCCCAGAGGTCTGGCATTTTCTCAGCCATAAGCACATCAATTTCTGGTAAAGAGAAAAAACCAGCTGTGGTTGTGGATTCAAGTGTGTTTCCAACAGGACCTCCAGTGCCTGTGCAAACACAAAAGCTGTTGAAATTTGTAGATATGTCACAGTTATGCAGAGGCCCACAAGATACTCCTGGCCATTGGTTGGTCACTGGGGCAAAGTTGGTCTTGGAGAAGGGTAAAATATGTTTATGGGTTAAGTTCTCTTTGTTAAACACTAGTTCATGAAAGAAAAATATCAAAGTAAAGAAGAATTGAAAGATATTTGAAACTACATCTCTAGGAAAGAATTGAAAGGTTGGATATGTCCATGTGTAATATTTCTAGCTTCATTATAGAGGTATAGTTTATAGACTCAATAGTTCTTTGGTTTTGTAACTATAGCTTAGTAATTGTGCAGGTCAATGCCATGTTGGCTTCATAGTTTTGTTGTCTTTATTCTTTTATTCTTTTCTTACAAACAAATACATTTTTTACAATATTGTATATTTGGGAGGAGATATAGTATACTTATAAGCATACAATAAAAGTGGTGTTTTATAAATATGACCAATTTCCTTAAATTTTTGTGTATTCCATTTGTCATGAACTGTCAATCCTGACATCTCGGAACCGAGATGGAAAAGAAATGAAGAATTAGGTTGAAACATATTTTTAATGGAGTTCTTACTAAAAAATTGTTTAATTTATTTCTCAATTTCATTTTAATCATCCTCCTGGACCATTTCTTCTTATTTTTGTTTCAAATTTATATTTCTTATCATAAAATATATAGATATTACTTGAAATTTGAGACAATTTGTACAAATGAATAGGCATCATTAACTGGATCCCTAAACAAGTTAATTATCAAACAGTACCAATTTGCACAGTTAATTATTGATGCTAGTTAGTACTTAGTACTTATACAAAGGTGACAGCAAGAAAGCTCGTATTCTATCTCAAGTTGGAGAAAAGAAATTCAAATCCACTCTTAACATGCAATCATACATGTACCGAAAGGAAAAGTATATACTAAAGTAACAAATTGGAACAATTAGTGGGATAGTCTTTTATATGATCAAAATTGGAGGACCACCAAATAAATTAACATGCTTTTGGTTTGTTTATGGTTTATATTTCCTTTCTGCCCCCAACCTTTCTTTAATTATATTATGATTAAGAGAGGAGCCTTTATATATCTCTGAACTTCCTGTAATAACCCTACATTAAGTTGCAACTATACAACTATCTAAAGTATGGTTTTATATTATTCAGATGATTATAAGATAATGAAGAAAAAAAAGAATGATCATGAGAGTGGAACTTGTAATACATAATAAACTTTATTACATGTTCTTTTAATTGAAGGAGCTTAATATCTTGATTTTATCTCTAGCTCTTCTCTTTTCTTAAGCTATCAACTTCCTATATATGTAATTAAAAGTAATGAATTTAAAAATACTGTATTCTAAAACGGTACTTTATAAAATTGATTTTTTTTAATATTTAAAAAATGCTAGTACATTGCCTTATCATGACAATAAAAATAAATAAAATCCCATAAGGCATAATTTTAGAATACAATTAATGCCTCTTGAGCCACAAAAATAATTTTCAAATAAGGTGATGCAATTTGCAATTTAAAAATAAGAAAAGTCCAATAATTTATGCATGCTTCTTGACGGTGATACACTGCTACCCACTACGTCCTTATACCCTTTCTCCCACAATCTTCCTCTTCTATATAATGCCAACTCCTAAACCCAAACCCTTCCACAGATAAACGAAAATGGCAGCATCTTTGAAGGATCATCGGGAGCTTCCAATCAATGGAGAAAACAGTGGAAAGCATATTATCAATGCTTTACCCACAAATGGAGGTAGTGGCAAATACAGCTACTCCAGAAACTCCTATATTCAGGTATATTCTTTATTTCCATTTTCCAGCAGAAAGAAAAAGAAAGAAACAAAAAAAAAGAATACAAAGTGTTAGGGAGATGCTTATGCATGCTATAGATCGATCTCATTGATTTGATAGTCTAAAAGTATATATATAAATTGTATAAGACTATAAGGCTATTTACCTATAGAATAATATATGTTTAGTATTTTTCATTTTAGGGTTAAGTTAGCCTTTTCAGTACTTAGGATGGTACCATACATGATTTATTAAGATTCTCAAGAATGCTTGATGAAGGGAAAAGGAAAACTGATTCTATCTCTCTCTCTCTCTATGTCTCTGAGATATTCTGAGACTATTAACTGGGAACAAAGTACTTGAACTTGAACTTTTCCAAGTCAAATTTTGAATTTGAAATTAAAGAAGATTAAGTTAGGGTATCAACAATGACAATTTTTTTTCTTCTTTTTCCTTTGTCTGTTTGGGCCTTAATTAGTGGGATTCGCACACATGGTGTTCTCATACAATACATTAGTTATAATATTTTATTTTTAGGGTTTGTAAAATTTTCAAACCAAAGTCTGGCACTAACTACTTGATAATTTCATATTCTTTTAATTAATTAAAGTGGAGATCTTCAGTTCCCATCACTTCCTTATTAGGTGGGTCATGGGTGTATTCCTATTTGAGTTAAAAATAAAACACAAAAATCTTAAAATGAACTGAAGTTTTGTTTTCACTTTACAGTCCAGTCAGATAAACCAAAACCCAATAAACAGTTTACTACTTTATGCAGTCAATGCATGTCTACAGATAATTAAGTAAAGGTATTAAAAGCAAAACAACGTAGAAATTCTGGGATCCTTCAACTAGACTGCGTTCGTTTCTGGATAAACATGAGAGCAGTATTTCATTTACTATAAGCTAGCAGTGCAAATGTGGAGTTGAGCCATTCTAAGACAAAATTGGGGTAATGTTACTTACACAAACTTTATTCCCAAACTGTAAAACTGTTGAAGTGGTTGCATGAGTTTGACAGAAAAAGTTTAAATGAGAATACCTAAATTCAAACACAGTCACCTCAATAGTTTGTGTGTCAGAAGTTTTTGTAAGTAGAATTACTATTTTCAAATTAGTATGGGTACATGAACCTTTGCTGAGAAAGATCTCTTTGCAGAGACAAAGTGCAAGCCTTGAAAAGAGAAAGATAGAAGAAGAAATCTACAAGAAGCTCGATGTGCAGAAGCTTGCTTCTGCTTCAAACACCATTAGAATTGCAGATTTGGGATGTGCCAGTGGTTCAAATGCCTTCTTCCATGCTCATTATGTGCTTGAAGCTATCAAACAGAAGTTCCAGACCCAATTATGTCCAAACCCTAATTCAATGCCTGAGTTCCAAGTCTTCTTCAATGACCTACCTTCCAATGATTTCAGCACCCTCTTCATCTCTTTGCCTAAAGATAGACAGTATCTTGCAGCTGGAGTTCCTGGTTCTTTCTATGGCAGATTGTTTCCAGAATGCTCTCTTCATTTTGCATATTCAATTCTTTCCCTTCATTTTCTCTCAAGGTCACCAGAAGAGTTGCAAGAGAAGGACTCTCCAGCTTGGAACAAGGGGAGGATTCACTATTCAAGTGCTTCAAAGGAAGTGGTTGAAGCATATGAAGGTCAGTTCAGTAGAGATGCTGGGAAGTTTTTAGATTCTAGGGCTAGAGAACTTGTGCCTGGTGGCATGCTGGTTATACTAATGCAAGGTGTTCCTTATGGTATGCCTCATTCTAATATCCCATCTGGTATGATGTATGATTGCATTGGATCAATATTCAAGGATATGGCAAATGAGGTAAACTAGCTACTTACACTGCAATTTTATTACAATATTACCTGATCCTTCTGATCTATCTTCTCCCATACATCGATCCTACCTGCAATTACTGACATTGTGAGCTTAGGAAGAGAAATTCTTAAATAGTTTTGATCTTTTAAAAATATAGGTATACTAAAT
>JASKGM010026546.1:0-27354 GCA_034509205.1 Ceratonia siliqua | reverse complement strand
AGGGATGGACGCTGTGAGGTGCCTAACACCTTCCTCACACGTAATTCGACTCCCGAACCTTTCCTCTGGTTCCGAAGGCCAATTTTGATTCTTTTAGAAGATCCCAATTATCCTCCTAATTAATTGGTGGCGACTCCATTTTTTTTTTAAAAATCTTTGTGTTTTGGCCATCCGTCACGTTGTGACAGGCATCACTAAATCTATATCTTTTGTGACGCTCAAAAGTCGTCACAAAAAGTGTACTTTTAGTGACGAACCTGTTTTTTCGTCAGTAAAAACCTTTAGCAACGACATATAGTCGTCACTAAAGGTTGAAAAGTCATCACTAAAGATCATTAGTGACGACTTTAAGTACTTTTTGTGATGATAAAAGTTGTCAAAAAAAGTCATTTTTTTGTAGTGTCAATTGTGATGACATTCAATTGCTTCCTTCCAATCCCCTCATTATTGTTGCTGCTCGACAATTTTGGAGTCAAAAAATGGTTTGTATTTGAGTGACTACATAGCCAGCACACACAAAAATAGAGGTGTGGAAGCGGTGTGGGAGACAAATAGTATGGGAATAACATTATTGCTTTGTTTAACGTAGCTGCTCTAACTAGTCTTCGCGTATATGGTGAGTTAGCCACGCTTGATTCAAAAGAATCGACCTCTTTATGGTTGGTCATTAATAAGAAAAATACCTCATACAGTACCTTTATTTTGACTTTTGGAAGAATAAAACATTCTCCAATTTTGACCAATGAACACATTGCTTTACTCTTATGCTGGCTTTGTACGTTTATTGTGTTCCCCCCTCCCTAACCCTTAGAGTGGTTAATGAGTTCATGTCTTTGGTTATCCTACTTCACAAAGGTCATCACTTTGCCATCGGCAAGCTTTTCTTAGCTAACTTGCTGAATAATGTTGACATGAGTATACTAAATCAACTATCTGGAACTCAAAAAACTAACTATAGTGGTCATATATGGTTGTTTCAACTTTGGTTTCATGAAATTCTTCAACATCGAATTGCAATTGATTGCCAACAGCCAACTTTAGAGCCTTGTCATGACCTAATTTAGTCTTGTGACTGGAGTAGGTTAAGCGATCCGAAGATTGTCACCCTACTAGCATGACTCCCACGCTACAATTCCAACTTTAAACATTCCAAATCAACAATGAACTTATGTCAAGTTCACTTAAAATCTTCATGCATCCCAAATATGAAGGTTAATATAAATACACAACATGTTACTTGGAGAATGCATGATGTGTGAAAAGTTAAAACAAATGAACTGAAATCATGCAATGCAACCTCATAAAGGCTAGCCACCAAGTCCTCGCAATCCATACCAATTCAAAAAGGATGCTTACCAACATGTTGCTGTTATCTAAAACATCAAAGAAGAGAGAAGCAAGTATAAATAGACTTGGTGAGTGGCATAATAGAATAAAATTTAACAAACAATATAATCATAAATTAAAGTTTAGATTTAATCCACTCATTTTAATTTAAACCAATGGTTTTACTACCTAAAGAGTGAGATATTGAAGGATACTTAATTTACACTTACAATGTACACTCTCAATGAACATCTATAGTGGGTTGTATTCAATTTTCTCATAACAATTCTAAGCATAAAAATCAACCCAATATGTTGGTTTTGACCGTACAAGTCATTTTAATCCAAACATTTCACCATTTTCTAGTTCCATGGTTGTTGACTTTACCTACAAACTCTAACCTCAAACCTTTCTCCTTTTTCCCTAGTCCCATGCCATAAGAAATATATCCAATGGCTTATAACCCTAATGAAAAAAAAATCAATTGCACAACCAAAAGCCAATACCTTTCCTTTATGTTTTCCTACACATCAAATCTTCAATTAAGGCAAAAACCCATTATAAACATGCTCAAATGATTGCTTAACCATTCATACCCATGCTAACATCAAGAGAAACAATTTTAATAGTTATAAATGCACTTTTTACAAGAGTTATTTGTATTAGGATGCCACTTAGCCATAAGTATACAAGTAAATTGAAATAGCACATATAATGTTAAGGAAGGAGCAACAATGTTGCATCCACTATACTAACATACACATTAGAATCCTTTCCATTCCCTAAGGACTTGAACCCAAGGTCTAATCATAAATCAATTATCATTTCCATACTGTCAAACTCGAACCCAAGGTCTTACTAGCCATTCAACATACATTTGTGATGTGAGACCTGAACTTAGAGTGTTATCATAGTAGTGCCTTAGGATTCAAACATGAATTCTTTATGATTCACTTGTCCTGAGACCTGAACTCAAGGTCTTATTGTGCTTTGGGACTCAACCCCAAAGTCTCAAGAGTACTTTGAGACTCTAACCTAAAGCCTTTCCAATGCTTTGCAACTCTAACCCAAAGTTTTTATTTTGCGTTGCCATTGGACTCGAACCCATGGTCTTGCCATAAAATCCAACATAGTTACATTTCATCATCATTTCAAGTTTTCATGGCTTCCCTTTTTCATTCATAAAAGGTTGATTCAAGATATAAAATATTCAAACTTCATTCCACAAGTCTAAAGTTATCAAAAAGATGATTGCCAAGTTCTTCCCATTACCAAAAAATGGTTTAAGAGGAAAATGCCAAGTAAAAGTCAAGTTTCTCACTACTTTTCTCGAAGCTCATGAAAGTAATATAGCACAATTCATTCATCTATCATACGTACTTAAAATCATGAAAGTATATAGCTTTAATACTCAAAAAATAAGCTTGAAAACCAACATTTCATCATACTTGGGAAAATTCAAGAATAGGTTATATAAATTTCATAAAATCATCACGTACCAAAATCCAAGTTCCAATCATGTAAACAACATTTAAATTATGATTTATAATAATAATAATAATAATAATAATAATAATAATAATAATAATAATAAAGGTCTAGATGAGGGTAGTAAGGTTCACTCCCTGAAATGGTACTATCTCGTGTACCCGAAAATCCCCATAAACTACAACAAGCCTTCTAGAACTAAAACTGACAAGAAATTGAAATACAGTTTGGAATATTCTATAGCCTTAGAATCAAGAAATTAAAGCATTTGACAATTTAATTGGGTATACCTCAAGAAGTTAGAAGTTGATGGAAACTTATACTGATACTACCAAATGGCTAAAACTTGTGAAATCACTTACCGATAAGTCCCAAAGGATGATTTGAAGCTTCCCTCAACACCACAAAGCCAAAGGTTACCCACAACCTAAAACCCAAATAAAAAAACTCCAGAAAAACCCCTAAGATGGGAGATTTAAAAAGGGAAAAACCTTATCGGAGTGATAAAATTAATATATAGGAGTAACCTTACTTTAGAAGCCTGCAATCAACTCCAAAGAACCCTAGAGACCCAAGAAAAAAAAAAGGAATTGGTGTTTTAAATGAAAACCTGAGACATCTATCATCAGAATTTATATTACCTAGCCTATTGATTCGGTTGACTGGTCTAGCCAAAAGTGGCCTGACTTCTCGAGCACCTCCTCTTCTTCCAGTTGCACCATCACACCTAGTTCAAATGCATGCGAATCCATACTTAGTTAACTAGAAATTCAAGTGTTATAAGGTGTTGCACTTCAGCACCACGCAACTTGCTCATCATATCTCAACTTATTTATATTTCAGCTATTTAAGTAAATGCTCCATTTAATTAAGACATAAATGTAAATAAGGGAATACCCCCTATTTAGATCTAATATATATATATATATATAAATACCAAAGGATTAGAAATTAGGTTTTGGGTTCTGGTTCAAAATTGAAAATTTTTTATTTTTTCCAAACTTGCAACCTTAGAATGGTTGATCTAAAAGTTTCCAAAATTTTATTAAAAATCATTATTTGAGTTTCCCAACCATAAGGATCAATTATTGGGACTTTTAAATTTCCAAATATGTAAACTTCATGTAGCCCTCTTTATAGATAGCCACTTTCATACTCAAAAAGGTTTTTAGGCTCGAAAGTAAAAGCACGACCTTTCACCAGACTTTTTCCCCTAACACGGGTATGACAGTTACTCCCCCTAAAATAATTTTTCCTTGCTCAAACAAATATCCTTCTAGGCCGTCATGAAGCATTACTGTTATACTTTCTCAATTTCTATTCATTTATATTTCTTTAACTCCTCGATGTTTCTTAAATTAACTAGGTCTAGCTTAAACATCGATCTCAGTATTCAATATCCCATGATCACTCTCAGTTATCATCTCTCTCTAACAACCAGTTGCTTGGTATTCTCTAGTAGGTTTCTTGTTCTTTAAGGATATCAAACATAATTTAGTTTTTTTTTTCTTGACTTTCACATGCCTCTACTGATCGGTTGGTATAACTCCTCTCATCTTCCCTTGACCCCTTGATTTCAAATAGTTTGCTTCTTAAAGTCTTTCAAGTTTTCATCTCACTTTAGTCATCTGCTAATAGCCTGAAAAGAATTTATTCATATGATATTAACTAGTTCCCCATCTTACTTTAACTATCATTTTTCCCAAAAATACTACATCCCAAATCTCGCTAGCTGTCCCTTTTTCATTTACAGCTCTTCCAATTCACTACTCACCCATTTCAACAACAACGATCGGTATTGCCATGAGATACCGGTTCCCTTTTCTTTTCTTGATTGTATTATCTATACATTCTTATTTAGTAATTACGAATTTTGTTTAATCATTCCCCTTGTATTCTTGTTTATGTGTTATTGGCTTTAGTTTCCTAATAGATTTCTCAACTGCATTAGTTTATTCTTATACACCTAATTCCCTTCTCTTTCGTCGTACCTTTAACACTTAAACCTTCGAGCACTAACTGTGCAAACTCTTTGGACATAAATTCACTTAGAATTATGTGAGTCATATGGTGTAGGATATTCTCTCTTAAGGGTGGGTTGCTAGGGTTTAGATGTGTGCAGCTTTGAGGCATTTTGCCCCCTTTAAATGTAGAAGCCTACTAGGTGCGGTCAACTGCGTGAAGGGATACATTTGACCAAACCTGCTATTTTCATAATTTGCCAAAACAGTCCCCATGCCCTTAATTCCATATTGTGTCTAGGTCCTGTCTACATATTTGGTTTGGGTCAAATCCATTTCCGCATACTTTTAGGCATGTATTTTCTTAATGCCTTTACATTGAACTCTTCATGCTATATACATATCGGAACCTTCCTTTTACTGCATTAACCTCTTTGAAACTATTAATTGTACCCTTTTAAGCCTTACTCATTGAACTTTTAAGCCAAAACCCTAGTTTATTACCATTTTGTTGCTCGTTGCACACTTTCCATTATGTTTGCTTTTCCACATTTTGAACCTTCAATTTTCTTTCCTTACTTACATACACCATCCATACTTATTCATAATTATTTAACTTGAGGGCATCATTCATAATTTACTGCTAATGTTGCACCTTGTATACTAGCATGCTACCCAATATTTCACTCTTTAGTCCACCAATCAAACTTTAAATTCAAATTTCTCTTTATATACTTGGTTTTTCTTAGAGACATAACATATTAAACCAAATTCCTTCATACTGTTATATTACATAACATCGACTCTAATCATTTATGCTAGCTCACTAATATTTCCTTTTATTACTTATTTTATATCAATCTTATACACATACTAACTAACTTATAACTTAATTCATCACTTTCTCTGTGTTAATTCCATCATCATCGTGGCCCTTTACTTTTGATTCTTTTTCTCAAATCATTGCTCTTCTTTTTTACCGCATTCCCTTTACTTATTCTCATCCCTTCTAAGTTATAACAACCAGTGCTACCATTAATTATATTACAAACATTGATATTATAAACATTCACTTAAGTCATTACATTACATTCATTACAAATATGCACAAGACCTTCAAAAGTACATTAACAAGCTTTTACTCTAACTGTCATTATCCTTCATACGAGTTAGGCAATCTTGCAAATAGTGTCCTTATTGCCTATAAACACGAAAATTCTCAAACTACCTTCAACGTAATCCTTCATGTGGTTTCAACTTAGACAACTAGGTGGAATACTAGGATTTTGATTGTGGTTGTTTGCTTTAAAACACAAGAATTAATATCTACCTGAAGTTTGTTTCCCATGGATTGTTCTCCCCCTATTTCAGTTGCACATTTAGAATGGTATATTCCCTACTTCTCGATATGCCAAATTTATGTTGAAAGGTTCCATCCCTTCTTACTTTCTTCTTACTAGCACTCGCTTCATTTGTATTGAATTGAACCCTATCCTCCATCCTTTATGTAGCATTGATAGTTTGTTTAAGGGTAGTGTTTTCAGCTACCTGGACACCTACAAAGATTTTTCTTTTCAAACCCTAAGTGTACCATTCAACATGAATTTTTTCTCCAGCCACCAAATGTGGGGCTTACACCAACAAGGTGGGGTAAGCTCTAGTGTACTCATCAACACTCATTTCTTTATTTTGTTTTAGTGATTTAAAATCCTTATCATTCCTTTACTGCATATTGGGTGTGAAGAATTGTTTACAGAATGCTTGCTGAAATTCCTCCCTCTTAATGGATATAGATCTAACTGTCTGTTTCATTTTAAGCACTTCATACCATCTCAAAGCAACATTCACAAGTTAGAAGGAAACTAACTCCACGACTATAATTATGGTATATCTTATCTCACACAAATGCTTGCTTAAACTTAGGCCCCGTTCAATGCGTCATATAAGAGAGCATTGGATAGTATAAGCTAATACAATCTAGTCTTATACAGTATTTGGCGCACACAAAGGATTGTATTAGCTTATACGGTTATAACTTTTTATACGATTATCACAGTATAAGAAAATATGGGGGGAGGGGTGGGATAGCACTATACGGTGATCACCGTATAACACTGCACTACTAGTACCATCGCCTCCGCCACCATCACCACCACCACCACTACCACCACCACCATTACCATTATCACCACCACCGCCATCGCCATCACTGCCACCGCCGCCACCACCACCACCGCCACCATCACCACCGCCATTACCACCACCACAATCACCACCGCCGCTGCCACCACTACCATTGCCACCACTGCCACCACCACCACGACCACATTATCGCCATCGCCACTGCCACCGTCATCACCACCATCGCCACCATCACCACCACCACTATCACTACATATTATACGTTATTTCAACAAACATATGATAGGATTATGTTATCTAATCTATTGTGTTATATGCTATCACAACAAACACATGATAGTATAAAAGCTTATCAGGTAGATAGCTTATACAATACTATCCTGTGTCTTATCCTACCAGTGTCTTATCCTATGCGGCACACTGAACGAGGCCTTAGGAATTGCAAAGGGTCCTTAGATGAACTTTCATAAAAGTTTGGAGGTTTGAGTTTCCTAAACTCTTGCAAGGGCAATCTTAATGCTTCCTGCCTTTGGAGTATTCCACCACATGGTACATTTGAGGCTAACCAACCTAAGGTGTATTCCACCTACATGGTACATTTGAGGTAGACCATCCCAGGGTCTCGTCCTTTGATTATGCATTTCCTTCACTTGCCTTGCCAAACCCTATATATCTCTTCTCATGCTTATCATTTCTTCCATCACTGCCTTCACCTTAGGGCCTATAGACACCAATCTTGCATTTTCCATATTTTCTCACCCTTATACACAATACTACTTTTACCTTATCCTTGTTGATATAAATATCGAGATGTATCTGAGCTTCTTCCTAACAAGATTGAATATATACATGGTTTATGAAAATAAGAGAATATGAACGATGAAATTCTCACTTGATCAAAAGTCTATCATGTAGCTGGACTACTCATTAATGTGATGTAATTGAGCTTAACTCACAATAAGTGCCATGATTACTCACTAAGAATCCAATATATTCACCTTAAGCATGGCTCTATACAATGAAATTCCCTAAACCATGTCTAATACCAACTTTGTCACGACCCAGTTCGAGCTGTGATTAGCATAGGCTGAGTGATCCAAAGATCCTTATCCTATAAGCTTGATTTCTGCAATGCAATTTCAACTTTAAATATTCCAAATCAATAGTGCACTTATGCCAAGTTCACTTAACATTTTTATACAACCTAAATATGAAGGTTAAGATAAATGGACAACATGTTACTTGGAAAATACATGATGTGTGGAAAGTTAAAACAAATGAACTAAAATTATGCAATGCAACCTCGTATTGGCCATTCACCATCTCCTTGTAGTCCCCACTAGTGCAAAAAGGATGCTTACCAACATGATGGTTAGCTAGCCACTCAAAAGAGATAAAGAGCTTTCCAACTTTCCCAACGGATTTACTTGTTATTTAAAACATTAAAGAAGTGAGAAGTGAGTCTAAACAGACTCAATAAGTGACATAATAAAATAAAATTTAACAAACAGTATAATCATGAATTAAAGTTTCAATTTAATCCTCTCATTTTAGTTCAAAACAATGGTTATACTACCTAAAGTGTGAGAGATTGAAAGATACTTAATATACATTTACAATGTACACTCTCAATGAACATCTATAGTGGGTTGTATTCAATTTCCTCATAACAAGTCTAAGCCTTTAATCAACCAAAAAATATGTTGGTTTTGACCGTACAAGTCATTTATATCCAAGCATTTCAACCTTTTCCAATTCCATGGTTCCTGACTTTACCTACGCCAAATTTCTTCCATTGAATGCCTCAAATATATTATTCATTAACATATCTAATTTGCAATAGAAACTAAAATGGGATCTTGTCCATATGCTGGATTCATACCCATGAGTTTTTCTGAAGTTTTCATTGCACCTTTTCTTTACCCTCTAGATGACCTTCATCTTTCTCTCCCAGTCTTTGACATATGGTGCTTTGGCAGCGCCCAAAATCATGCCTCTTAACATTGAACCTCAATCATAATATTTTTTGCAATTGGCAAAAGATGTCTCAAACAAGACCTGTGTTCCACCCCTTGTAACATGTCATCAAAGGTAGGAACTAACCCCTGCAAATGTTAAAATGCAATTAAAGTCTTTGAAACTAAAGTAATAAAGTAATAAGTTCATTCAATTACCTTTTGTTGGTTAGAAATGAATACCCATATTCTCTTTGACGCTAGTCCAATGTCTTCTAGTAATAGTGTCAAACCACAAGAGTCTTTTGTTTCACTTTCTACAGCATCAACAACCAGTGGGAAATAGTGATCATTAGGGTCCCTAGCAATAGCTACTAATAGTTTTTGTCCATCACACATATACGTTTGCCTTTATATATCTTCAATCTATAAGTCATGGATCCCCCAACCTTGCTCATAAAGGCAAGCCATTGACAGTTATGCCCATTACATTTAACTCTGCACCTAATCTTATCATTCTTCAAAAATATAAAATCCCTACCATTCATTAAAGCCCACTCCTTTATGGCTAAAATTGTTAAATGCTTGTGAATTCTAACCCCACTTGCCATTTGTAATCAATGCACATTTTTTATGGGTTATATTTTGGGTATTTTGGTATACTTTCTGCTTCATCATTGGATGTGTCAATGATTGTGTTAAGAATGGGCCGGATGGCATTCCGGTCTTGTTGGGCAGCTTGTCAAGTTAGGCTTGTAAGGATACCTGTGAAGTAAAAGAAGAAACAAGAAGTCAGGTTAGTTATTCTGGACTCCGATGATGAAGTTAGTAAGGTTTAAATATGTTCAAAATAAGGGGTGTGCTTAATAATAAAAGTCTTATATACCTACTCAAATGATATATTTATAAGGTAAGCCACGTAACCTACTGGTCACATTACCTACTGGGGGAGTATACTGTGACTAGACAAGATTTCTTAGGCCAGCTGTATATTGGGCCTGATATAGTCATATACAAGATGATCCATCCATACTGTTTAATCACTCACATACATAGTCAGAATTTGAAAATCCAGCAACTTCCATTGAATTTATAGCATGGATTACAAGATTTGTAGCACTTTATGGTCCAGCATCATGAATTACAGGATTTGCAGAACTTAATAATCCAACATAATGAATTACAAGATATGCAACACTAGATGGTCTAGTTTGATGCTTGGGAAATTCATTCTCACATATTATGAATAGCCAAAATAAATACTCTCATAACAGCTAAATTGCACCATTCTATTGGTACGTCAGTTGTGGCATGGTGCCCACACCTATGGTTATGGCACCGAACAACCTATATATATCTATGCACTGAAACAAATTTTGGTGACAAATTTTGACAAATATATCAACCACAATTTTTTAATAATTCTTGAAATCATTTTCTTAGAATTTCTTCAGTTAAATAAACACGCATCATCCCCACAAATATTTTTACCTCTTTTTATATATTAAATAATTAATATTTTTCTTTAACATGATAAATGATAGCATCACATTTTTGTCGTGCATTTTTTTTTTATAAGGCATTATTATCAGTCCCTTGAAATCAAACTTTTCTCTTTCCCAACGTGCTGTTACATTAAATATTATAGTAAATTATTATTCTCTTTCCTAAAAAATACTTTAATTATACATTCTCTCTTTTATTATGAAAATATATACGGATCTTCTTTAAAAGTTAAAAAAAATTACAACTTAATATAGTTTTGAATTTAAATTTATTTAAATTATTTATATTTCTTAAATACTCTTTGCGAACCTTTAAATTTATCTACTTTTTATTATAAAAAACTTTTAAAAATTATTTAATATATATTTAAAATTTCCTGTTATTAATTATAAAAAAGCTTTTAAAAATTATTTTTTCTTCTATGTTAATATTATTAAAAGAGAATAAATAAATGAATTATTTGAGTTTCACAAATTTTTTTATTTTTTTTTTACAAAGAGTATAGATATATAAATGATCTAACTAAAGTTATTTAAAATTGAATTAAATTATAATATTTTTTTAATTTTTAAAAAAGATCCATATATACTTTCATAATAGAAAATATGAACATATAATTAAAACGTTTATAAGGAAAACTAATTTACGGATCTTATAACATTTCCAACAAGAAAATTTTGAATCCCCCACGTGTATTGGACGGTTTCCCTTATTGATGGCCACGCATGAGCCGTGTTAATCCTCTTATGATCAATGAATTGTCTTCCCCATATACAAGCATATGCTCTATAATTATTGGTATCTCTATTTTGGTTAATATCGATAATAACTCTTTACTTTTCTTTGATTTCCAAAGCTTTGTGAGTTTAACTATATTTATATGCTTTGTTAAGCATTCATCCGAGGAATATATAAAAAACATTTCCAGAAAAACGAATTAATGACCCACCAACATTTATTGCTTTCATTGAAAATACCTCAGTTACATGGATTTCACTCTCCCATTGCATTTTTTAATTCAAATAATAGCATCCTCATACTGTAATGATGATCTTAAGTTATATATAACATCTCCCACGTAGTTTTATTTATATCAATATTTAATAATACAATTTCTTAAAATTTATAAGAGTATTAAGAACCAATGATGTTAAAAATATAACTTCACCAATCTATCAACATAATTTTTTAATAAATAAAAAATAAAAAGATAATATGGAGATGTAAAATATAATTATAATCATAATATTGAAATAAATTTAATAAATAAATTATTATTTAATTATCTAATTTTTTATTCTTAAATTATTTAACGGTTTAAACATTTTTATTTAAAAAAGACATGAATTTGAGTCATTATTAAATATATAAACATTGATTAAATGCATAGTGACTATTAAATTTTAAATTGTTGGAAATAATTATTCTAAAACAAAGGAATAAGTAATTTAAAAAATTAGTTTGACAATCTCAGATGCTTTTCTTAAAAAAAAATTAAATATGCATAAAAGATGTTTCTCCAACAAAATCCTTTCATAATCCAAACAATTACTTTGGATTAGTTTTAATTTCTTATTTTAAATTTAAATATATTAGAAATATTACTTATATAATAAATATGTTAAACACCTACATACTATATTTTTTTTTAGATTAAATTACTGTTTTGGTTCTCAAAATATTTTTAAATTCTTAATTTAATCCTTAAAAAAAACTCTCTTAGTTTATTATGTGAATTCTGTTAATACAATGGTCTTACCAATAACTCACATCAATTGCCAAATGTGTATTCAGTTAAACAACATCAACTTATCTAATTATCTATTAACAAAATAATTATTTTGTTAACAAAATACACATTAAATATCAAATTGAGAGAAAAAAAATCTTTCAATAATTAAATTAAAAATTAAAAAAATTTAAGGACCAAAACAATAATTTAATTTTCTTTTTTATTTCAAGTTTAACATAATGTTTGGTTCCTATAATTTTATTTAATTATTAATTTATCTTTATAATTTAATTTTAATCAATTAAATCTAATTTAATTCTTTTTATTAAATTATCAACTAATATCATTAAATTAGAGTCTCATATATTTTTTTAACAATTTTAAATAACAAAATTATTAATGTGGTGTCCACCATGCTTTTTCTTTGATAACTTTCTCTTTTCCCACCTTCGTGGCCACACTTTTCCCAATCTGCAAGTTCTTGCCTTATACCATAGCAAAAGTGTCACCGAGCTCGTACTTTTCATGGAGCACCATCCTCTTTGGGTGAGCATTTCATTTCCATGCCTATTTGATGAAAAATAGGATTTATAAAGGAAAAAATTGAAGACAGAGCCCGAAGAAGAAGCATCACTGCTCTTTGATCCTTCCATCTTTTCGTTGTACTTCTGATCCACATTGGTGCTCCTTCTGAAATTTTCTTTTGCAGTGACGGGTAATTTTTAACTCTCACTCTCTTCAATTCAAAATATGTTAATGGAATCCAACAGTCCAAGTTTTTTTTTTCTTTTTCATTTGAATATATCCTATTTTTGAGTGTCCATTTGTTTTCCCTTTCTTCTAAGTTTTTATTTTTTTTGGGCCAGTGTCAGATAAGTTTTTGCGTCGTTGGTTTCACTTCATTTCTGCGAACGGAGACTATTTGGTTGATCTGATTTCTAATAAAGATGGGTGACAAAGGCAGGGATGGTCACTCAACTTTGACGAGCTCGGTCGCCTTCTGAGTTATGGCACTTTTGCTAAGGTCTATCACGGCAGGAACTTGCAGACGGGGAAAAGTGTGGCCTTGAAGAACATGGGAAAAGAGAAAGTTATCAAAGAGAAAGAAGGGTTGGACGCCCCGATGCTGACGTGGTAATTAAGATTGTTACATAAATGTTTTTAGGAGAAGGCTAGCCACAAAACAGTGGCGCAAGTTACTTTTTTTATTTTTTTATTTTTTATGTTAATTAATTATTGTTTATATTATATAATTTTTTAAAATTTTTTTACTTATAAAAAAAATTATGAATGAATAGTAAACAAACATAAATAATTTTTAAAAACATTTCAAAAAATTATATGACAATAATAATTAATTAATATTAAAAAATTAAAAAAATCAAGACAAAAAATTAAAAAACATCACCACTCTTTTTACCTACAGTGCCAAAATGGGACTATAGGATAATATGCCCTTTTTTTATTATATTATATTTTAATTTAATAGTATTAATTGATAATTTAATTATAATAATTAAATATTAACTAAAATTAAACTACAAAAAAAAATTAACAATTGATCAAAATTATAAGGATTCCTGAATTTTTTTAGTTTCCTCAAATATTGTTGAACTTAAGATCAAATACTTTGAAGGAAAAACAATTTATATTAATTTAGAATTTTAATATTACAACTTGACCATAAGAACTTTTAATCAATTTATACTAGTTTATAATATTGACAAACAATTTGTTATTTTTATGCACAATGATACTAAATATTTAAAAAAAATTAATTCTTTAATATTATGTTGTTCAACTCTTTTGCAAAAAAAACCGTTTCCTGGTTTAATTTTAATGACAAATGAAAACAAAAAAAATACAAAAAGTTTATCAATGTACAAGTTCTCAAAGAAGTACATTTCATGCATTTGGAATTTATAAATCTTAATTATTGTCGTTGAGACAGCCAATCAGAAATGTCACGAAATCTCTCGCTTTTCGGGGATGCCCTCAGCGTCGAGAAACATGTATTAGGGTATATGTGTGACTCGTTCAGATCATAGACCAAGACAAAAGAAAGGAAACAAATTATTCCAGTATCCTACATGAACAAATATAACTTCAAGCTACTATATCCGTGTTGTAGTTAATGCTTAAAGGTGTCCTACTTTAATCTTGTGTCATACATTAATCCTTGAGCTGTAATGCAAAGCAAGTTGAAGAAATACATTATGATGGAAAGTAAAGGGTTATTTGGAATGATTTTTATTTTATTGTTTTATAAAATAATTTTTGAGAGCAAAACCAAAAATAATTTTTATAGAATAAAAAAATAAAAAATTTGTTTAGATGTAAAATTTGAGAATAGTTTTTTTAAATCAAAAAACTTGTTTGGAGAAAATACATCAAGAAACAATTTAAAAAAAAAAACTTGTTTGGTTGTAATACAAAATTTTAATTACCCTTTTTACCATTGGACACAATGGAACATCTTCAAAGTCATTTACGAATTTCTCCTTCGCCTAATGTCAGGGGTAATCAAAATTTTCAATTATCCTAATTTTAACTTTTGACTAGAAAGAAAAAAAGCACATTCTTGTTTGCAAGTAACATCCTGTGTATATACGCACTCATGAGAGACGTATTTATATATATACAGTACAGGGGAGGCGGCAGTCTCAAAGCAAGAAGCATGTTTCTCCTTTTACACTATAAAGTACAAACTCAACATATTATATACATCAAAATTTCTCATGATTTGGTTTATTAGTACCACACTTCAAATTTGTATGTATATGATTCTACTAATTAAAAATAGTGTAACAGAACTACTTCGCAGATCAAACTGCAAAAGAAACAAAACTAATAACTTATACTGGATAGCATAAAGGGAAGCTTCAACCATTGAAGAAGCTATAATACTTGACTAACATGTTGAATAAAACCATCTTCACCACAGTTTAATTTGGATGCCCAATTCCATAACATAACTTGTTGGTCATCAGAACCTGAGCCAAGAAGGTCACCAATAGAGTTAAACTCCACAGCATTTACACACCCTTCATGACCATTTAACTTCCCATATAAATTCATTTGCTTTACAAGGGCCGGCACATAAGCAAACCTCATAAGGAAATTAACCAGTGGTACATAATCATAACGCAATTGTTCAAAGTGGTGGATTTGATCCATATGACTGATTATTATCATCCCATAAGATTAAATCAACAATAGAACAACATTAGATTTCAATGGTAGTTGAGTCTGTCTGGTTGCATGATCAAATCATTACTCAGTAGTGTAATAATAGTAATGCTTTAAAATTTATTACATCAGGCATCATTCATAGATGTGAGTTCAATATATCAGTATTCATATGATGAGTTATGCGGCCATTATTACCTTGGTAGTAACCAATCAGAGACTATTGTTAGTAAAAATAGTAATAATGTTAAAAATGATTTGCAATCTCTGTCTTGTTTATGGCACCTCAGCTTTTCTAATACACAAATCAATACCTGAATCGCTCTTCCACTAGTAAGTCTTGGTTAATTGACTGGTTGCTAATCACCTCCTTCTTTTTTCAGCTAATTATGCTAATTACATTTGAAAGATTGCCAAACATTCTAATACACCCAAACTACATAGATTCAAGATACAAACAGAAATTCATTCCATTTTCTGTTTCCTTTAATAGTATAAAGTTTCATATCAGATTAGGGGAAAACAATAAGAGGATCCATTATGTTCGAGGTTTTGGAACTAACAAACACAAATATGGGGAGGATGTATTGAATCAAAAGAAAAGAAAAACTGATCTTGAGCACAAATGAAATTTATATTGGTGTAACCCTATAGATGACTATACTGAAATGTAATCATAGGATTGCCAGTTTTCCATTGAAACTCTGACCTTCCATGATAACTCATCATTTTCATTAATTTAAATTATGATAAAAGAAGAGTTTAAATGAAAAGACAAGAAATACAAGCTTAGATATTTTCCTAAATGACCGCAGCAGCCTCTTCTTCTGTCATACTAGAGTGGATTATATTGGATACTTGGAGTTTAATTATTTCAAGTTTTCTACCATTGGTATCAGTTACACTTGAAAGCACAAATTATGCTTCTACAGATCTTTCATACTGTGAATCAGTTTCATTATCTGCAGGACAGCAGAACCACAGGCCTCACAAAACAGTACATGTTGTCAATAAAATCGTCATATATTGTAATTAGGTTCTGCGTAACATATAGATAAAGGCTAACTACCTGTTTTAACCAATATATATCACGTTATATCTGGGTAAGCCATACAGAAGTGTTTAAAATTCCTAGGTTGGAAAATTTTCTAAGAGTAAAGATATTAGCCTACCCTGTATCAAATCATCATGAGGAATTTGACATTCATCTCAATCAGAAGAAATTAAACGAGAAAAATTTAATAAAAGCATCAAGCATCAACAACCTACTCAAGAATCAAGATGAAGAGCTTCACGCAGAAAAACTACTCACCAGAGGAAAATCGAACAGTGAGATGGTGGACGCTAACGACGATGGATGGGTATCAGCCCTGGATGGTGGATGGGAATCGCTGGTCGACGCTAACGACTACGCAAGGTGGCAAGCGACACTGGACGATGGAGGCTGCGCGTTAAGGCTTGGCTGCATGCTCGTCTCATTCAATGGAAATGAAAGAGGATCGTGGGTTGATATGGGGAATTGAAGCTTGGTCAGTCTTTAATGAAATGTTTTGTTAATTGTTCTTCACGTTTTTTATAAAATAAGAAATAAAAATAAACTAAACCATGTTAAAAGATGTTATTTATTTTTTGTTTGTTAGGTATTGTTTTATAAAATAATTTTTAAAAATAATTAATAAAAATATTTATCTAAATAAATTTGATTGTTCTTATAAAATAAAAAAAATTTTTTAAATTCATTTCAAATAAATTTTAAATAATTTTAAAGAATAGTTATACTCTCACACCCAAATAAAATAAGGGCCTACCCACTATATTGTAGCCCCACTCCTTTGAGTGAAAAAATATAACTATTCTTTAAAATAACTTAACAATGACCACACATTAAATAATCATGCAATTATGGTCGATAAAGCATGTCTCAACCAAAGAAGTTAAAGGAGTTTCATATTATAAAGCCTAAAAGCTAACTATAACGTTAGGTTTATTGGGCTTGGTGGTTGTGATATCCATGTTGCAATCCATTGGCCCAAAAATTAACTATTAAGCCCAAGGAGGCCACGTTAGGTTTATTGGGCTTGGTGGTTGTGATATCCATGTTACAATCCAATGGCCCAAAAATTAACTATTAAGCCCAATGCTGGCCTCCTTGTCATATAATCCATTCGCCTTCACCAAACCAATTCAACTTCAAATGAACGAGAGTTTCAATGGCCGAAAATAAGGGATTCGGATTCCATGCAGTCGGATCTCACTGCATGGGATCCAGTTGATTCTTGGCCGGCCAAATTAAGTTGGACGGCCAAGATTCATTCAGAAATTTCTTTTTATTTTTTTGTATGGCACTTATTTCAAGACAAATTTTTTTAAAATTTTTTTTGAATAAATCCTGGCCGTCCAATCAATGTTGGACAGTCAGGATGACTGCAGGGGATCCAAATTCGAAAACAAGAGAAAGAAAAGTTTCAAGAATTAAGTGAAAAGAATGGTTCCAAGGGTTCTAGGAGTTCTAATGGTAGTTTCGAGAATTCCAGAGGTGGTAGCTTTTATCAAAAGTAGACAAATTTTAATTTTTTAAATGAGTAATGATATTCATTTTTTTTATACCTTATTTTTAATTATTGATATATTATAAAATAATTGTGATAATATATGATGATATGTAATAAATAATAATAAAATAACATATATATAAAAGAAGATGTAAGAAAAAGTAATGTGAGTATCATTATTTTTTCTAAACAAACATAAGAAGAATCAAATGTTGGTAAAAATATTCAGCAACACAAATTAAAGGTATTTAAAAATAATTCATAATAATGTAATTTTTTATTTTCATGATTTTTTCCTTTCATGTAGGAAACGAAGAATAAGAAAATAACTAGTAAAGGAGCCAAATTTCTTTCTCATTCTTTGGTTTTCCTACCTATAAAGAGAAAATTATTAAAAAATAAGAAATAAAAAAATTACATTATTATCAATTATTTTTAAATACCTTTAATTTACGTTAAAATGGTTTATACAACGCGGGTACATTATATCAATGGTAGGTAACTACCTGCACTTTACAGAAGCCAAATTAAAAAAATACACAACCTATATTACTGGAAGATGCCCACCTGAACAAGTCTTCTTAATTTAGAAATATGTTAGACCCTAGGGTATTTTAGAAATGAATGAAAAGATCATATATAAGAAATGGACAAGGACAATTGTAAGAGAAGTTGGAAAATCAATTATTTACCAGTAACTTGATCTATCCAACAATATTCACAATTCTATAAAGATACTCCACTACTACTCAATACAATGCCTATCAATTTAATTAGCAGATTTAAAGGGTGCAGGCAAAATTGAAGGAAATTCACCAGTAACTTGATCTGAAAAAATGTTAAAATTGAAGGGATGAGTCTACCAACTTAGTGAATTGAATAAATATTTACCAAATGATACATGAACTCCTAGGTGTAAAGTGCATTTTCATCAAATTCATTATGTTAAAACATCATTTTCACACTTAGCGAACAATCATAATATAATATACACATAATGCACCTTATATGTAGGAAAAATAAAATAATTATATGTTCAACAATAAGATAATAATATTTAACGAAATTAAACTCAAAAGAATATTTAAGTTTTGGAATATTTCACTGAAATTCACAAATTTTTAGGATCCATAATGATTCAAGAGAAGAATCCAAATTGAAAAATCAGTACTTTCACTCCAGAAGATAAACTCAACTTGAGGGACGACCTAATTCTCACATTCGAGAACTGCACTCACCAAAGGAAATATTTAGTTAACCACTCCCTTCCGGAGCTTCACTCATCTAGAAGGATATTCACATCCATAATAAATTTTTGTCAAGAACTGCACTCACTGATAAAAATTTACCCTTTACCAAGAACTGTCCTCAACTGGTAAAGGTTGTGACTTAGGTGCACCTAGTGGTTCTATCACCACTCTACTACAAATCCTAGAACATAATTCTAAATCAATTTCATAAAACTTAAACAATTTGCGCTTTCCCATAAATATTATGGGCAAAATTTATAATTTGAAACAGAATAATAATTTCACACATATATAATTATATATATAGCACTTTATTCAAAATCATTTCTAAATCATGCTCTAATAATATCATTAAACCAAAATTTAGAATTCAAAGCTTCAGACATCTAGAGGTAAGTAATATCCACTCACCACTCAAAATGTAGAAAATGAAGTGATTATCTTCCACCCAACTTAACCTCAAGACAGATTTGGTTCTAAAGAATTTGTTTCCGACGTCCCTATAATTATAACATAAGAGGTTCTAAATTTTAGACCTTCCATTCTAAAGTGCCAGAAGCAAGAATGAAGCTAAACTCAAAAATTAAATTTCACATTTCTAAATATATATATATATATATATATATATATAGCCTCCAGTTTTAAATTTTGTGTGGTGGTGTTCAAATTATATATATAATTTGAACCCCACCACACCAATATATTATTATTTCAAGGATTAGAATAAAACTCAATGCCATATCTGACAATTGGGTTGAACTCACAATAGGTTGGGTTATATGAAGGAAATCATAAATCATCTAGCTAGGGTTTTTGACCAAGAATAGAGTAACTAAGCATAATCAAGACCCACCATTAAAATGGAGTAAAGTTCTTGTTCACTATCAACTGAAAAGAGTGAAGTAGCTTACCTAGAACTTCAATGGTGTGAACCCACTTCCTATAACAACAAAATACCAAGGGACAAAGTTACAGATTTTGGTGATTCAGTGGTGGCCAAACTAGAATATTTTCGTGCTCCAAAACCAAATTTTTCCTATGCCAAAACCAGAATATTTTCTTGCACCAAAACCAGCACCCAACGGACCAGCTAGTACCACTAGCGGCGACGGTGTATGATGGCAAACCAGTGGTTAGAGGTGGCAGCAACTGGGCGACGAGAATCTGGCAGAATGGAAGGGAGAAAAGAAAACGTGAAGGAGAAAGAGAGAGCTTCTCCAAATGGTGCGCCGAACAGTAGCTGAAATTTTGGGGAAGGGGTGTGCGTTAGCTGGGTATTTGGAAGAGGAAGGGAAAAGGCCAAATGGAAAATTTCACAAGTTTCTAATTTATTAAAATTTGTCATATAGTCCTTCAAATTTAATTTATTTATATTCAGGCCCTCATTCAAAAAAAAAATTTGTTGTGGTTTCTATTTAAAGTTTCGGGCATTACAAGGTTATCTAGAAATTGTATTGGGAATTTAGGAAATGACGAGCATATTTTAATATTAAAGGTGAGTGGCTAGCATACTCAAAGATGCTAGAGGGTTCTATTGGGTAAGCTATAGTAGTAATTATCTTGTGGCAGAGGCTCAAGTAAGGGTTGAGTCACAGTCAAAGCGTGATGCTTGGGCTATACAATTAAGTAGAAAAGTTACTCCCTAACTAACAGTTATAACTTTTGGCCAAGTGGTAAGTGCTCAATCTAATAATTAGTATCAAAGCCAAGTTCACGTGTTCGATTCCCAGTAGGGTCAATTGCTGAGGGGGAGATTGTTGGTCAAGATGTATACAAGAGTTTTTGTGACAACAAAACATGGCATCACAAAAAAATGTTTTAGTGATGACAATGCTAATATCATCACAAAAAATAATTTCAGTGACGATAAAGCATGTCATCACAAATAAAGGTTTTTCTTATTACAGAAAAATAGTTTTAATGACGACAATGATAATGCCATCACAAAAAAATAGTTTGTGACAACATTAGCAAGCCTTCACAAATGACGAGAATCATGTCGTCACAAATAATGGTCGATCTTGTCGTAAAAAACTACTTTTAGTGACGACATACTTAGATTATCACAAAAAATTATTTTTGTGACGACAAGAAAGTCGTTACAAATAAGGGTTTTTGTGACGAAATTCATTTATCATTACAAAAGGTAGTTTTTATGACAACTTTTTTTGGTGTCACAGAAATTACTTATTGTGACGACTTATTTATGTCATCACAAATACACGTTTTAGTGACGACTTTGGTCATCACAAAAATGACTTTTAGTGATAACTTGTGAAATATTCATGAAAGCAAAGTGGTGACTATTACTGTCACTAAAGACACCTTTAGTAACAATTGTATGTCGTCACTAAATCTATATCTTTTGTAACGCTCAAGAGTCTTCACAAAACATTTACTTAAGCTAACAACAATTGTCAGTAAAAACCTTTAGTAATAAAATATATGCAACAACTTATAGTCGTCACTAAATGTCTTTAGTGATAACTTTCAATATTTTTTGGACAACAACAGTCGTCATAAAAAGTCTTTTTTTTTTTTTGTAGTGGCATGGGTTGAGTCACAGTCAAAACGTAGGGCTTGAGCTGAAACAGTTAAGTAAGAAAAGTTACCCATGAGTAACAGTTATAACTTTTGGCCTAATGGTAAACACCCGATCCAACAGATTCTATGTGTTTCAACTTTCAAGTTATCTTGTATGGTATTAATAGTCTGTGTACTACTTTGTTGTGTTTTTGGTGTGTAACAGTGTTATTGTAGTTATTGTTCTATGGTGATATTAGTTAATTCACTGGGTTGTAAAACTGTTACATACTTCAGAGTAGGATAGAAGAACTCTTTCGATATTAATATCATAGAGTTTCGGTATTCCATCCATTTCTATTTGTGTTCTTGGTTCCTATTCAGTCTCCCCCTCCTCCTCTGCTATTTTCCAGGTACATTTCCTGCAGAGTTATAGTCAAATTCCGTTAAAAAGACAATTCTGTTAAATTTTGATGTTCCCCCACCATACTACATAACATTATTAATTAGTCAAATAAGTTTGAAATTGTTTTTTGTTGTTGTTTTGGAAATAACATTATGAGATTTACTTTTTACTTATGAGTTTGTGTTTTCTTCCATGTCAAATGTAGTTGCTTTGTTCTTTAAATCTATACATTGGGTTCTATTGAGTTCTTGGGGATTACTTTCATATTTGTGTGGGTGTAGTAGTATTTGTTGTTTCTCCATTTTTGCTTTAATTAGTTTTATTAATTTATTAATTTTATTTATTCTACTTTGGCCCCGCCTAAATAATATTGGTGGAGGATGAAGTTTACTTGAAATATTTAACTCATTTTATTACCTACTATATGGCTATTGGTGGTTGATAGTTAGAATGCATTAGACAAAACCAAAATGATGAAGTTCTAATCTCACATTAGACAAAACAAGCAACTTAATGAACAAAAGTTCTTCTTCCTCATGGCCTTATGCATGTTGAAACATACTGCAACTTAATTTATATGTCACCAACTAGCTATTTCCCAATGTTGCAAAATCCTAATGGAGTTACCTTTTTACACCAACCTTCTTCCTTCTTTTGCAAATTAACAACCCATACCTTCTTCTTATAATATTCAAAGTGTTGAAACTTAAATATTATACTACCAAACTTAAAAAAATGATGATAAGTTTCCTTTTAATTTTTATGAAACTTATGCTTTATGAAAAAATATGCAAATAAATGTACTCACATGATGACTTATCCCTTTTTAACATAATCATCATCAATGGATTGACCAGACTTATTTATTTTTCTCTTGTAAATTTTATATTCCAAATTCGTACACTAGTTTTTAGAAATATATCATGATGAAACATAAAATATTTTTTTGTTTTAATTTTTTTTAAAAAGGTACATATATGATACTTGTGTTCTTCTCTTTTTTATTTTTTCTGTGATGATAAATGCTTTTTTTTTAGTAGATTGATCCATGTTTTTTAGTACACATATTTTGTGAGAGGAAAATTTCTAGTTAATTATAACAATGCCCTCCCCAAGAAATTATTGACCTTTTTGGCTGTTTTATAAGAGTTTTGAATCTAACTTGTCAGTGGTAAAGACAACATAGGATCGTCTTCTGTTTGACTGATAAGAACTCCTCATGCATAAATTATCAAGTATAATTTAAAAATACTTAGAAAATAAAAATATTTAACTTTAATTAATAATTAATAAAAATATAATCAGTTAAATGACACACAAATATAATCATAATAATTTAAAATTATCATTAAATATCAAATAAAATTATCAATTTTAATTTAAAAATACTTAAAAAATAAGAATATTTAACCTTAACTAATAATTAATAAAAATATAATCAATTAAATCTCACACAAATATAATCATTTTAAATAAAATTTTAAATTATCATTAAATATAAATTAAATATATCAAGAATAAATTAAAATTTCTTAAAAAATAAATATATTACTTGAATTAATAACTAATAAAAATATAATCGATTAAATCATGTACAAATATAATCATAATATATAGAAAAAAACATTTATAAATATCATTAAATATATAATAAAATTATCATGTATAATTTAAAGATACTTAGAAAATAAAAATGTATTACTTTAATTAATAATTAAAAAAATATTCAATGTAATAATCACACACAAACATAATCATAATAAATTTAAATTTTTTATAAGTATCATCAAATATCAAGTAAAAATATTAAGTATTTCGTTTCACATAAAGACATTTTGTGGTCAAATATTAGGTATGTCAGATGCTGGAAGGGGTTCTAGGTCCTTCAGAAGGAAGGGTAAGGAAAAGGCTGTTGCTACCTCTTTTTATCCTAAGGTTGTCCTGTGTTGATTCATGGCCAACCCAGGTCAGTCATCGGTGCGGACACCGACGTCTTTTGGGTCAACGTTAGATCCATATCGTTTGGGATCCAGTCCGCCTACCCCAGACATAGTGACACCATCGACAACTACCTCCTAGGCAAGTGTCGGCTTCTCATCCACCGATCCCTTGCTTGGCACCATACACACTGACGGGTGCACTTGGTTAACCACATGTGGGAACGCGTAAGTACACTTATCAAACTTTAATTAATAATTAAAAAAATATAATAGTTGTATCCTAAAGTTATAATATTTTTACCTCATATTTGAATTGCATGATGTTGTGAAGAAATTATCTGCAATATACAAATCACATTATTAGGAGGCCTATAAATGCTTTAAAGATACTCCCCGTGAGGTGCAGGAGCATTGGTGAAGTCAATTTAAGGTATTAATCAAACTTGCACATTTCTTATTCCATTAACTTCATTTTAATTGTTACTTACTCTAACTCTATTTTTCTAATGAAGGAAAATTATATTTGGAATCCAGAGGAGGAAGTCGAGATTTGTAAGGTGTGGGACATTAAGTGCTCCGATAACATCCGAGCTGCCCATAGAGACATCCAAATAGGGAAGTCGAAAGGCTTATGGTTGGGGGAATCTATCAAGACCCATCTCTTTGAGTATTGGGTGTTCCCCAAATTCAAGCGTGACTTAGCTCGGAACAAGTTGAATCGATCCAAGAGTTAGGGTGAATCCATCCACTGAAGCAGAAGCCTCCCTCTCTTCGTGCATAAAAAGAGACATATAGGTTTTTATTAATTTATATTTACTTGTATTAATTTCTTTCTTAGTATTATAACACTTTTATTCATTTTTTGTAGTCAAAAAATTTGGGGAGGCCAATTGACGCTGCTAAGGTCTTCTGGCATATTTAATACAGTGAGAGCAAGGGTTGGGTCCATCCACACACTGAGAAAACTTACGTCAGTTAAATTTAATTTAATTAAACTTCAATATTATATGTTTCTTTTTAATTGTCATTCAACTAATTTTTCTATAATTATGTTTTAACTCGTGCAAAAATCTTATGAGAAGCGCAAAGCCCAGACCCAAAAGTCGAGCGATTCTTCTGTCAATAACACTCGTATGTGAATGGAAGTTGTTGGTGGGGTGAACAAAAAGGGGCGGGATTATGGGATGGGTTTTGAGGCTCGCCAGGTCAAGATTCCTCCCTCAAGCCATCCATCGCAGTCATCTACCCATCTTTTTCACATTTATTGAACGAGGTCATGAACTAGGTCCAACAACAAGTCCAGGTGCTAGTCCAGGCGCAAGTGCATGGGCAAGTCGAGGCCCAGCCAAATGAGCAATTGCAGAGCATGATCAAGGAAATAGTTAATGGCCTTCCAACTTATGCCTCTCCCACTTTCGTTGATTGGCATTCCTCTTTCGATGACGGCACTGACGATGAGTTTTAGCCAGATGATCCTAATGATTAATGTATTTAATTTTTAACAATTTTACATTAAACTTGAATTTAATGCATATTCATTTAATTTCTTTCGATATTTTTTTGTCACATTTATTTTATTTATATTAATATATTTATTCAATTTAAATATATATTAAATTATATTTATATATTTATTTACCAATTTATAATTTTTATTTCTTTAGTTACATTGAACATATTTAACAGTTGTAATTATTAAAATGAAAATTATAATATAATTAAATATTTGTAACTAAATATTAACTTATTAAAATTTTTTATAATATATAATATTTTGGTTCTCACAGACATAATCTGTGAAAATTGTCATCCATCTGTGAGAACCTTAGATTGTTTCACGGCTTCTGCCAACATGTTCTCACGGCCTATATGCCGTGAGAATGAGCAATGAGCACCATTTTAATGGCTTATATGTCGTGAGAACCATTATCATGGCTTATGTTCCGCAAGAATTGTTCTCATGGACTTTCTTTTGTGAGAAACACCGTGGTGATGATCGCATAAAAAATGTTACGGTCAACGTTTCATGAGAATGTTAAATTTCTCACAAAAATTATTGTTTTTCTCACGGAAATGTTCGATGAGAAAACATGTTGTTTTTTGTAGGACGGTCACAATTTTAAAAAATGATAACCAACTAGGGGTAACCTAACCAGTTTGGATAAAGTAAACATGCTCCTAGAAGGGTGTAAAAAATATAATAGTTCCACATATATTGTAAACACCTATTTTTGTCCCACTATTTCACCTTTTTTTTACTTTATTTTATTTTATTTATCTTATTTATTTATTTTCATTATTTTGTTTTATTTTTATTATTCTTTTTTTATCTCTTGGATCTTATAATTAACCCAATTTCAGTCCAATTAAATTTTAACCATTAAGTCATCAGCATTTCAGCCCATTGAAGTTAATCAACCCACCATTAATTCGGACCAAGCCTAATACCATTTTGGTCCAGCCTCTTTAGTCAAGTATCTTATCCTGAGAAATCGAATGCGGATTCGTTAATGTTACTAGTAACATGATTAGTTATGTGCGCACATCCTGACCGTCCATTCACTTTGAATGGTTAAGATGCGCTCCTTATTTTTTCCTTTCCCATCCATCGTGGCTGTCTACATGTTATTTACTAACATAACCAGATCCACATCCAAACCAACCTAGGAATGGCCATAGCCTTATATGTCATTTGGGGGCAAGGAAACTTGTTCTTCTTTTCTATTGGAAGTTTGAAAAACTCAACTACATCTTCTTTCATTCCCCGCTGCACTTGCCATGGCACACCATGATTCATTAGCTACAAAGTCATAGCAGTTGTTTAATTAAAATCATGAATAAACTTAAACTTTCTTTTTATACAATTTCAATGCATTGTATGGAACTAGTTGAAACAATTTTTTATTTATCCATTTTCAATTTGGTGGCAAAAATACCCTCTTTCATTTGTTTTCTTTTAATATTAGATAAATTACTGCTTAGCCTATATGGTTTAACCCAAAATCAATTGGCTTTATGCAAGTGTATTATTCATCCTATTAATATTTTATTCGATTACCACTTATTATCCTATGATATTTTTCAACCTGAATAAAAATAATCAAGTAAAAGTTAAAATGATTTTTTTTTGTTTATACGGTAAGAGTAACCTTAAATCAGCTTGAGCGTCAATGTTGGTATTAAATTGATATTTAAAAGTTAATAATGTTAGTTTAATACCAGTTGTAATTATAAAATATTTAAAATTATTCAAGATAAAAGTAAAATATATTTTTAACAATAAAAATAAGAGTAAATAAGTCTCATCTCCCATGAGAGATGCCTTAATTACACGGCCTTCACTTTTATTAT
Source organism: Ceratonia siliqua (assembly GCA_034509205.1). Lineage (NCBI taxonomy): Eukaryota > Viridiplantae > Streptophyta > Magnoliopsida > Fabales > Fabaceae > Ceratonia > Ceratonia siliqua. Next base: position 33 of record JASKGM010026546.1, on the reverse strand, counting down.
GAAAATATATATGGATCACCTTTGAAAGTAAAA
>JASKGM010026536.1:0-27358 GCA_034509205.1 Ceratonia siliqua | reverse complement strand
ACCAACTTATTTAGTTAGGTTCCCTGTATGTCTATTTATAAGAATGAGAATTAGAGAAACCCTAACACACTAGGGATAACAGACTAGAGAAACCCTAACACACTAGGGATAACAGACTAAGCCCAAGCCCAGTAGGGCTACAAAATATTATTCTAATACTAGTTCATAACACTCCCCCTCAAGCTAGAACAAATATATCTATCATGCCCAGCTTGTTACAAATATACTGAACCCGAGACCCATTGAGTGACTTAGTAAGAACATCGGCAAGTTGTTCTCCAATTTTAATATAACTGGTGCAAATTTGGCCATATTGTATTTTCTCACGAATAAAGTGACAATCAGCCTCTATATGCTTTGTCCTCTCATGAAACACAGGATTTGAAGCAATATGAATGGCTGCCTGGTTATCACACTATAACTGCATAGGACCAGGACTCCAACAACCAACCTCTTTCAATATTTGAAATACCCATAGAAGTTCACAAGTAATTTGGGCCATGGCCCGATACTCAGACTCTGCACTTGATCGCTTACCACAGTCTGCTTTTTACTTTTCCAAGATACAAGATTGCCTCCCACAAATACACAGTACACGGACATGGATCTCCTGTCGATAGGTGAACCAGCCCAATCAGCATCGGAGAAGCCTTCAATTCTGTAATGTCCATGATCACTATAAAGAAGCCCACGACCAGGTGCATTTTTCAAATATCTCAAAATACTCTGTACTGCGTCCCAGTGAACAGTACGAGGGGATGCCATAAATTGACTAACCACACTAACTGAAAATGAGATGTCAGGACGGGTCACAGTGAGATAATTCAACTTTCCAACTAGTCGTCTATATCGTTCTGGATCAGGTAATATGTCACCATCATCTGCTGTGAGTTTCAAATTTGGAGCCATATGAGTTTCACTTGGTTTGGCTCCAAGTAATCCTATCTCAGTTAACAAATTCTGAACATACTTTCTCTATGACAAGAAGACACCTTTTTTACTACGCTCACCTCAATTCCCAAAAAATATTTTAGTTGGCCCAAGTCTTTGGTCTGGAATTTGGATTGAAGAAAACTCTTAAGGGCAGAAATACAGCACCAATCACGTCTAGTTATTACAATATCATCCACATACACAATCATCATAATACACCTAGCACTTGACTGTCGGTAAAATACAGAATGATCATAACTACTCCGATTTAAGCCAAACACAAGAACAACCTCACTCAACTTCCCAAACCAAGCTCTAGGTGATTGTTTCAACCCATAAAGAGATTTTCTGAGACGACAGACTTTACCATGCAACAAACCCAGGTGGTTGCTCCATATAAACTTCCTCTATGGGATCACCATGCAAAAAGTCATTTTTAACATCCAATTGATGAAGGGGCCAATGATGGGCAGCAGCAGGCAAATAAATAGACGAACTGAGGCAAATTTAGCAACCCGGAGAAAAGGTCTCGGAGTAATCAACGCCATAGCCCTTGACCACTAGACGAGCAATAAAACCATCACAATTGACCTTGACTGTAAACACCCATTTACAACCCACAGTCTGTTTAGTGGGAGGAAGAGACACGAGATCCCACGTGTGATTCTGAACAAGGGCAGACATTTCCTCCTTCATAGCCGAGGTCCAACCAGGATGAGCAAGTGCGTCGCGCAGTGGTTAGGATAGGAATAGAGTCAAGGGAGGCAACAAACGACAGAGAAGCAGAAGAGCAATTATGATAGCTCACAATGGAAGAAAGAGGATAGGTACAAGAACGTTTACCTTTTCGAAGGGCAATAGGGAGGTCAGATGTAGGGTCCGAAGACGAGGACGGCAGTAGGGACGGGGAGGCAGGAGTCTCAGATTAAACAACCGGTACATCTTGCAGTGCCAGAGGGGCAGGGTCAAAAGGGCGAGGGCGACGCGAATAGACGTGGGTCACAGGAGGAGGCTCGAGAGACTGGACCTGAGAAAGCAAAAAATCATCGGTGGAGTCATAAGACACAGGATTTTCAGAGCCCAAAGGAGTGGACTCAGAAGGGCACATCGGCAGAGACAATGTAACGGCCTAAGTCGGGAGAAAAACAACGATACCCCTTCTGTGACCGAGAATACCCAAGAAAAATACACTTTTAAGGAACAAGAGTCAAGTTTAGACACCTGGGGCCGCACATCATGGACAAAGCAGGTACACCCAAAGATACGAGGTGAAAGTGGAAACAGAGATTGAGACGGAAGTAAAACAGAGTAAGGGGTTTCACCATTTAAAACGGAGGAAGGTAAACGATTTATTAAGAAACAAGCGGTAGAAACAGCATCAGCCCAAAAGATTTTAGGAACATGCTTATGAAACAAAAGAGCCCATGCGACCTCCATCAAATGTCGATTTTTAAGTTCAGCAACCCCATTTTGTTGAGGGGTAACGCTACAGGAAGACTGATGTAATATACCATTCTGGGTAAGGAATGTAGTAAATTGAGAAGAGAAATACTCCTTGGCATTATCACTGTGAAAAACTTTAATGGTGGTATGAAATTGCGTTCGAATCTCAGAATGAAAGGCAGTAAATATGGAAAACACTTCAGAACGAGTCTTTATTAAATAAAGCCAAGTGGCACGGGAGTAATCATCCACAAAAGTAACAAAGTAGCAAAAACCAGTTTTAGACATAATCGGACAGGGACCCCAAACATCTGAATGAACAATATGAAAGGGAGCGGAAGCTCATTTATTGACACGGACAGGAAATGAAACGCAACAATGCTTAGTAAACTGATATGACTCACAATCTAACTAAGACACAGATCGAACACTATGACATAATTTCTTCCAGACTGGGAGAGAAGGGTGACCCAAGCGACAATGGATATCCAAGGTGGATGTGGTGCTGAAGCAAGCAATGGGAGATGGGGTAAGAGGTGGTGGGCACTCCAAGATGTACAGACCGTTTAACTCGCGGCCTCTACCAATAATCCGCCTTGTCCCAAGATCCTGAAACAAACAATGGTCAGGGAAAAATTCAATACTGCAGTGAAGGGCTCAAGTGAGCTTACTAACAGAAACCAGATTAAATGGGAATTTGGATAGGTAAAACACATTGTTCAAAGGAAGATAAGGTAAGGGGTGAGCAATACCGCTTCCAAGGACTGAAGCAGAGGAACCATCTGCTAGGGTAACATTAGGTAATCGGGATGAAGGAGAATAAGAGCTCAAAATACTTGTATTACCTGTCATATGACCAGTGGCACCAGAATCAATGACCCAACCGTTGAGAGTAGAGGAAAGACAAGCAGTGGAAGTACCTGTTTGAACCACACGTGTAGATGGGGCCGCAGATGACTGAAAGGCCTAGAACTGTGTGTATTAGGCATACTCATCTACAGTTAAGCTCAGAAATGACATGACAGTGTTGGCAACTCGCTGCTGTTTAGCCAGTAATTTGGGGCAATTACACTTAAAATGCCCATGTTCCTTGCAATAATTGCAAGCAATGCGTGAATCACCGAAGTCGTTGCTTCCACTATTCTGGCCACCCGGGTAGCCACCGCGGCCACCTCGAGGGCTGGATCCCACAAATGCAGAGGATTCACCTGGACTAGTCATAGTGCAAGAAGAGCTTCTATTGGTCAGAAGTAAGCGGAAATAAACATCTTGGAGTTTAAGCTTGTCAGATCCAGTCAAAATTTGGAACCGGGTAGCACTATACTCATCTCAGAGAACGGTAAGGAAGCACATGGCCTCTAACTGCTCGTGCTGGTCCCGCATCTCCTTAACGTCATTGGTAATTAGGAGAAGAACATTAATCTCTTCATGAGCTCACTTAAACTGAGTAAAGTAATCAGTTAGGAAGCATCTTTCTGATCAGCCCTGTGAAAGTCATGAACAACATCAAAGATGTGGGACAAATCCTCTTTGCCAGAGTATAGTGACTCCAAATAGTCCCAGAGATCTTTGATTGTATCACAATTAGTGATATCCTCGACATGCGCTTCCAAAGTCTATCTAATCAACCCATAGAGATGTTTATCCTCGCGAATCCATTTTTTCTTAGATGCCTCATCTTGTGGAATGCAATCAGTTAAATGTTCCTCCAATTCCACACCATATACAAACATTTCAACAGCCTTCTTCCATTGGGGGTAGTTTTGAGGACCCTCTAATTTTCTGTCAATAATTCTAGTAGGTGCTAGAAATAATTCAGACACCAGCCGTTTATTTTCACTGGATACAGAAGAGATACGAGTCATGCGACTACTCTCTTTCTTAGGATTACTCTTTGAATGGGAATCAGCCATGGGTACAACCACACAACAACAAAAAACATCTAAAGAAATGGATTTACCCAAACACAGATAGCAAATATTCCAAAGTAATCTAAAATCACCAGACAAGGGCAAATAGAACACCAAATCAGAACAAGCACACATGGAGTGGCGAAATAGATAGTAGAGAAGATTTCAATTACTAGTCGCCGAAAAATAGAGCTCCAGTGAGACAGAAACCGTCGGCCACTGTGTCTTTCTCACTGACGAGGACCAGAACCGCCAAAGGTAATGTCAACCAGCCACACACTCGTCCACCAAATGCACGAATGCTCCTGCACTACGTGACCCAACCACACTCGTTTCCTTTAGAAGCGACAGAGTTCGTCGCTGTTAGCTACCATGCCGGCAACGTGGTTCAACTACCGGTGATGTCCTTGCGCAGCCACCACAGTCCCAGAAACCAGCCACAATAGCCTTAGACTGCAAAGAGGATGAATGAATGTCTCACTAAAGCATCATATCACAAACTCTACCATACCATCGGAAGCGACGCCGGAAAGACGATGCTAATGCTTAGGTAATGCCGGTCTAGGAGTGGGTGGCTGACCGGCACACTGATAGTAAGGGGAAACTAGCGAGTAAACAAGAAATTTGGAAAATTGAGAATGTAAGGAATTAGAAAATTAGGTTTTTTTTTTTTTTAAAGGAAAGGGTCTAATACCATGTGACAAAATAATAGAGAAAATAATAAGAGAAAGATATGAATGGGATTACCAACTTATTTAGTTAGGTTTCCTGTATGTCTATTTATAAGAATGAGAATTAGAGAAACCCTAACACACTAAGGATAACAAATTAAAGAAACCCTAACACACTAGGGATAACAGACTAAGCCCAAGCCCAATAGGGCTACAGAATATTATTCTAATACTAGTTCATAACAAACGCAAATAGCTGAACTTAGCATAAAACTCCCCATTTGTATATGGCATATAATTGAGATACATCTGTCGAAGAAAAGGGAGCACGTAGAGAAAAGGAAGGGTAGATATGATAACTTTTACCTCCTTTTGTGCTTAGCCTTTATCCTGTAGTGCAAACATCTTTGCAGAAATAATGGCTACACAACAAACATGTATTCTGTTAGAAATATAACATGCAAACATTGCAAACACAACATACAATGACATTGTATAGTAGACATGATATTTTGAGGTAATAAAATCAGATAAAAAAATTGGTGAAAAGAAGAATCTATTTAAAAAAAAATGGATATATGAGTATATGAATTTCTCCTAAAACAACCAAACAACAGGAAGGAAAAAAAAAAAAGCAGCAAATTTTAAAAAAAAAAAAGTATTTTTTAATGAATAAAGTTGCTTGACAAAATTCCCAAGATACAATTAGCCTTATGCTATGCAATGCATTCCGAGAAAAACGATAATTATCACATAAAATATGATCTACAATGGCAGATAATTAAATCCAATCAGGAGTACATTTCTTATAGCACGTCGCTGAAGAATGTTGTAGAGCTCTACGGGCTTGCAATAAATGGAAAGACTCTCTTCTGCAGCAAGCTCCTCTTCGGCAGATAAATGCACTCGAGAATCTGGACGGCACATTTGATCAGTGCTTCTAGAACAGCTGTAGGGGCAAACAAATATAAGCATTGGCTATATCACATCCTTATTTTTAAAGAAAATTACAGATGTCTCCCATGCAAGGGATACTACTTAAAAAGTCAAGGCAAGTATAGACATGCAAAGTTTTTTTTTTTTTTTTTTTTTTTTTTTGATAGAAGAAGAAAATTTTAGAGAGAAAAGAAATTACAACTTGTTGGAGGATAAGAAATCCTCGAGCAAGAAAGAGGAAAAAAACAAAGAACAACAACGAAAAAACAAAGTCCCAGCATAGCTTAAAGACATAGTAGGGCAGCCCAATCACTCTGCATATATGTTATTGTGACTCCCCTAAAATCCATGTGCCGAACACCAAAGGGACACCATATGAACAATTATGTCCCATAACTCACATAAGGGCATCGTTATGCCCTTGAAGAACTGGGCATTCCTCTCCAACCAAACAAACCAGAGAATTCAACCTTGGAAGTGAATTAAAAGAAACTGCTCCAAAGTACTAGGACATACACAATTTTCTCCAAAAATACCAAAAAGTTTATTCCAAAGATGATGTACTGCAGGACAATGAAGAAACAGATGAGACAGTTTCTGAACTAGCACTACACATCACATGCATATCAGGAGACAGGGCTATATAAGGCCTACGAATCTGCAACAAGTTGTTTGTATTAAACCCTGTTGAGTATTGCAGTCCAAACAAAAGATTTGACCTTAGAAGGAACTTTAGAATTCCAAATTGGCTTATCAAGAAGAAATTGTTCCCTAGAAGGAGAATGAGTAAGGAACTGAAAGTAAGATTTACAAGACAAAATACCAGAGGAATCAACTAGACACAAAAGGCACTGAAGCTCACTGCTTTCTCTATCATTCAAATTTCTGAAAAAAATGAAAATTCCAGGAAAGATTATGTTGAGCAACAGTGAAAAAATTCTGGATGGGTGATTTACGCAAACATAAAAGCCAACAAAGGCAAGGGAAAGCATCAAAAAAGGGAATATTACCCATCCAAACATCCTCAAAAATGTAAGTTTTGAACCATTTCCCAATTTCAAAGAGAGTAGTGGTCTAACAGACAGATCCTTGGGAAATAAATTTCCAAGGACTCGCATGTGTTGCAGTCACCACAGTGTTGGCATCCCAACCATTATGATCTAAACCGCACTTGCTTTGAATTACCTTATGCCATAATGCATTAGCCTCTAAAGGAAAACCCCATAACCATTTAGCTGTCAAGGCAATGTTTTTGGACACCAAGTTTCCAAGACCCAAACCTCCTTCATTCTTAGGTCTACAGCAGACTTCCCAACTAACACGATGGCCTTTCTTTTCTTGCCCTGCTCCTGACAAGAGAAAATTTCTCATAATCTTCTCAATCTTTTGTGCTACAGCTGCTGGAATTTTGAAAAGAGAGAGATAATAGATGGGGATATTTGATAAACAAGAGTGAATAAGGGCGATACGCCCACCTAATAAAAAATAAGCCCCATTCCAAGTATCCAGACGCTTAGAAAACTTTTGTATCATTGGGTCGCAAAAAGATGTAACTCGAGGATTGCCACCCAAAGGCACACTCAAATATGTAAGAGGCCACTGTAGGATGACTAGCCAAAACAGCATAGGAAGTAAGATTCGAACTGTCTATGTTTATTCCTGCCACTCCACTCTTTGCCAGATTGATCTTCAAACCTGAGTAATGCAGTATCAGATGGATTTACTGTTTATTTTATTATGTATTGATGTAGTTACTCTTCTGGAATTAGGGTTTGTAATTTGGGATTTCATTTGGGATTTAAATAAAGGCTTTTGGGCCTAGGATTTTGTAGCCCACATCTTAATTTCTCTAGTATGGGCCTAGGTTTATCTTACCCGTATTTTAGTTTCTTGTTTTCATTATAGTTTCCTATTACAATATGGGCCTAGGTTTATGTTACCCATATTTTAGTTTCTTGTTTTCATTATAGTTTCCCCTCCAAGATGTTCCTAAAAAAGTTCCACAATTGCAACATTTTGATGAACAATGCTCACCAACCTTCTTGCACTGCATGAAATTCAAAGAAATGAAATCTAATTCAAACATAGAACTATTATAACTCATACCATCATACGATTTCTATTCTAACAGTAAAGTTGATCACTTTAACAAGCTATCATTTTCTTTTTTATTTATTTGCATGTTCTTTGACAATAATATGTGCAAATCTAATCTAAAATAGACAAGAAAACAAGGAGGATAAGTGTTAAAAAATGCAAGAAACATACAACAATAAGAAGAACTCTAAATCTTAAGTAAATCATAGATCATATTGGCACAAGACTTTGATAAAAAAAAAATGCAGAAAGAGAACATACGAGGTTTCACGAGCCACAACAGGTATGCCTGGCATTCTTTTAAGAATGTCTCAGATATATTTCATATTATCTGAACCTTTAAGCATGTGAAATTTTCACTAGCAACCAACCTGCAAATAGAAATGGTGTGAAAAATCATCAAAACCATAATGCAAAAATAATGATTCCAACATGGAGATGCATTAAACATGGATGCTCTATGTCAAAGCTTAAACATTAAAGCATCACAAAAAACCCCCAATTTCTTGACAATGTTGAAAAACTACTGACAATACATACATGCATGCTCTCAATTTACAAACAATGAATGTGACTTAAAAAGATCAAGGAACCATAATGGCTGAACAATAACATCAAGTCCCCAGGAAAAGAAATATGAAATACGCCAAATTCTGTATGAGGAAGAAATAAAGAGGAGTCGATACCCATTGATCAGTATAGAGATCTGTTGTTTAATGAAAAGAATATCCTGAGAATCAGAAATCTTGGTCAACCAGGGGAATTATTATAGGATCTCCATTAGGGAATCTCTAGCCTTGACTAGGCTGTCTTGCGGTTACAAAGCTGATTTCTTGCTGTAGTTTAAGTAGCTTTTACATAGCTTTAATTATGTATTTAAAATATATTTTTTCCTTTTCTGGATTAGCCTCCCTGGTGTATATATTTAGGACCAATGAAACAGACTATTGGCAAAACTTATCTTTTTCTCCCATAGGCCAAGGATGTCTGGGACACTATAAAAGAAACGTACTCTGATGTTGAGGATTCTTCTCACACTTTCGAGATCAAGACACGGTTGTGGCAGCTTAAGCAAGGACAAAGAGGAGTTACAGATTACTGCATGAAGATGATTGCACTCTGGCAAGAACTTGACTTAAGTTCTGAAGAGAAATGGGTATGTTCAAGTGACAGTGCTCAATATAAAAAGATACTTTAGAATGAGAGGGTTTGTGAGTTTCTTGCTAGACTAAACAAGAATTTAGATTAAGTTAGAGGAAGAGTGTCAAATGAAGGGAATCCTAGCTGTATAGTGCCCAATATTACTGTATCAGAAACAGGGGGAGCTTCACTACAACCGGGTACAGAAAACCCCAATACTGAGTCTTTGGTTTATACTTGGAGAAGACATCATCAAAAGAAGCAAAGTCAGCCTATCCCTCTTGGAAATGCTCAATCTCAACCCCTGGGAACTGGGGCTCCATATACCACAGGTATTTCAGTTCCTACCTCATCTTCAATTCTAGTTAATCCTCAAAACCTAGAATCATCAAATATGTTTTTTCCTATAGCTATTCGAAAAGGCACTCGAACTTGTACCAAAAATCCTAGAACTAGTACCAAATACCCCATTTCCAATTATCTTTCCTATGAAAAACTCTCCAATACTCATAAGGCTTTTACCTCAAAAGTTTCACACTTATTTGTACCGAGAAACATTCAGGAAGCACTTGATGATCAAAATTGGAAATTAGCAGTAATGGAAAAGATGAATGCTCTCAAAAGAAACAGTACATGGGAAATTGTTGACCTACCCAATGGAAAAAGAACAGTAGGTTGTAAGTGGGTTTTTACTATGAAATGTAAAGCCGATGGTAGTATAGAAAGATATAAAGCAAGACTAGTAGCTAAAGGGTACACACAAACTTATGGAATTGATTACCAGGAAACTTTTGCTCCAGTAGCCAAAATAAATTCCATTAGAATCTTGCTGTCTTTGGCAATAAATTTCAACTGGCCGTTACACCAATTAGATGTAAAAAATGCCTTTTTGAATGGAAATCTTGAAGAAGAAGTCTTTATGAGCCTACCCCCTGGATTTGAGGGAAAATTGGAGCCAAACAAAGTGTGTAAACTAAAAAAGTCTCTATACGGGCTCAAACAGTCCCCAAGAGCTTGGTTTGAAAGGTTTGGGAAAGCTATAAGGGATTGTGGCTACTATCAAAGTCAAGCTTATCATACACTATTTTATAAACATGGTAAAGAAGGCAAAATAGCAGTACTAATTGTTTATGTGGATGATATAGTCTTGACAGGTAATGACACAGAAGAAATTAAGAGACTAAAAGAGAGACTTGCAGCAACGTTTGAAATCAAAGACTTGGGTGCATTAAAATACTTTCTTGGGATGGAATTTACTAGATCTAAAGAAGGTATATTTTTAAATCAATGCAAATATGTTCTTGATTTGCTAGATGAGACAGGTATGCTAGGATGCAAACCAGCAGAGACACCTATTGAACCTAATCTGAAACTTCAACCTTCAAATGCTGAAGATGTTCTGAATAAGGAACAATATCAGAGACTTGTTGGAAGGTTGATATATTTGTCTCATACACGTCCAGATATAGCATTTGCAGTTAGCATGGTTAGTCAGTTCATGCATGCACCTGGACAACAGCACTTTGATGCTGTCCACAGAATTTTAAGATGCCTAAAAGGGACTCCTGGAAGAGGTTTACTATTCAAAAACCGTGGTCACCTACAAGTGAAAGCCTACACTGATGCAGATTGGGCTGGAAGTGCTATTGATAGAAAGTCAACCTTTGGCTACTGCACGTTTGTTGGAGGTAATCTAGTCACTTGGAGGAGCGAAAAATAGAATGTGGTTGCTAGAAGCAGTGCAGAGGCAGAGTTCAGATCAGTTGCTCATGGAATTTGTGAAGTGTTGTGGATTAAGAGAGTGTTGGAAGAACTAAAGGCCTTTAATCTATTACCTATTAGAGTATATTGTGATAATAAAGCTGCTATCTCTATTGCTCACAATCCAGTACTTCATGACAGAACAAAGCATGTGGAGGTTGATAAACACTTCATCAAGGAAAAAATTGAAAATGGACTAATCTGCATGCCATATATTCCTACTACCGAGCAAGTTGCAGATGTGTTTACAAAAGGACTCCTAACGAAACAGTTTGACAAACTAATTGGCAAGTTGGCTATGGAAGATATCTTCAAACCAACTTGAGGGGGAGTGTCGAAATAGGAATGATTTGTGTCAAAATAGGAAAGATTTTATTGTAAAGAAAGGAAAGATTTGAGAGTTGATTGTTGTAATTATGTAATAGATGTACAAGCTGATTTTTAGGGATTTTATGTTATTAGTCAATGCTATAAATAGGTATTTAATTAGGACAGAGAGCAAATAGTAACTCCTTCCTGATTTTCTGCTTATGATCTCTCCTATAAAGAGATCCTTGTAATTCTTTTGAGAAATGAGTGAAAATAGAAAGAGACTTCCCTCACCTTCAAGTTCAAAGAGTCCTAGGAAAATGCCTGAGAAGTTTTTTCAAAGGTGAGAAGGGAACAGAGCAAGCCAAAGGTAATGTTGAAGGAAGGCAATCCAATTAGTTCCTTTATGACTAAAGAATGAGAATTAGTGTTACTTTCCAAAGCAACCCCATCTGTTTCAGGTTCAAAACAAGATAAGGGACACCCTTGGTGTGACCACTGTCACAGAACTGGGCATACAAAAGAGATGAAATCCATGGAAAACCTGCTGATTGGAAGCCAAGACAGCCTAGAGGCCGAGGCTATCAAGTGGCTATAAAGCATCAAACTAAGAAGCCTCAAATTGAGAAATCCCCTAGTCCTAATGGTGCCTTTAATTATGAGCAAATTGAACAACTCTACAAATTGTTTTCAAATCTTCAAAATTATGGTCAATCCTCCTCAAATCATGTCCATTCTACTTCATGAGCTCAAAGAGGTAATTTTTTAAAGGCTTTAAATACTACCTTGAGTTTCAAAGATTTGTGGATTGTTGATTCTGAAGCCTCAGATCACATGACTAGTTCATATCATCTCTTTTCTACTTATTCTCCTTGTGCTGGCAATCTCAAGGTTAAGATTGCAGATGGGTCTCTCTTCCCTATTGCAAGGAAAGGAAGAATCCATATTTCTGATTCCTTGATCCTTGAATCTGTCCTTCATGTACCAAAATTGTCATGTAACTTGTTATCTATTAGCCAACTTACAAAAGACTCTAATTTCTCTGCTAAGTTCCTTGATTCTCATTGTCTTTTTCAGGACCTATCATCAGAGAAGACGATTGGCAATGCTAAGGAGTATGAGGGCCTCTACTACCTTGAGGAGGCTGACAAGGGCGCAAATAAAAAGCACAAATCTACACTGATGCAGACTAGGCTAGTTCAGCCGAGGATAGAAGATCCACCACAAGTTATTGTACTTATGTGTAGGGAAACTTAGTAACTTGGAGAAGTAAAAAAACAAAATGCGGTAGCAAGGACTAGTGCCGAAGCTGAGTTTAGGGCAGTTGCTCAAAGGATGTGTGAAGATCTTTTGTTAAAAAGATCTTGGAGGAACTACACGTTACAATGAAACTACCTATCAAGCTCTACTGTGACAACAAGGCTGCAATCAACATATCTCTCAATCTTGTCCAGCATGATTGTACCAAACATGTAGAAGTGGATAGGCATTTCATCAAGGAGAAAGTCGAAGAGGGAACAATTTGTATGACTTATATTCCTACCAAGGAACAAACTGCTGATATCTTCACAAAAGGACTCCCTCTACCGGCTATTAATGACCTTATCTACAAGTTGGACTTGATTAACATCTACATTCCAACTCGAGGGGGAGTATAGAGATATGGTGTTTAATGAAAAGAATATCCTGAGAATAAGAAATCCCGGTCAACCAGGGGATTTATTATAGGATCTCTATTAGGGAATCTCTAGCCTTGAATAGGCTGTCTGGCAGTTACAAGGCTGATTTCTTGCTGTAGTTTAAGTAGCTTTTAAATAGCTTTAATTTTGTATTTCAAATATGTTTTTTCCTTATCTGGATTAGCCTCCCTGGTGTATATATTTAAGACCAATCTTTTGGTAAATATATACAAGTATACAGAACATTTTCTGCTCCTATCTTTCTCTCTCTGTCTTTAACCAGGCTACAAGGTAGACCAGAAATGAAAATTATAGTCTTAATGAGTGTCGTTAAACAGAATCAGGTGGTAGAACAGAGTGTCTGTTTGTATGCTTAATAGGACGCTGAAAGCAGCTAAGTCCAACTGATGTGGACTTGTATACACCTCTGTGGATGTTAATACAAAATTGAGAAATTATTTAAACAACCACATGAAATAACCCGAAGTTCTCTCCGCCCCTGACCGCATGTACAACAAATACTTGTAAACTTTTTGACGTTTCACGGTTGCAAGCAATGCCAATCAAAAGCTACTATATGGTGTGCTGAATTTTTTTTCATTTTGGAATTATTATGCAGACAGAAGCCTTTCTCATAATAATTTGCGCTCGAAGAACGCCAGTTTTCAGCATATGGAATTGTCTACTTCTAGTAAAAAAATGTCAGTTGACATAGCTAAATTAAATTATCAACATCTTTACGCTCAGGCAGGCATTCGCAAACATCCACTCTATGCATAACGAATAAACAGATAATTACAACATCCACGTTAAACCCAAAAATGAAGTCATCGAATAAGTAACGAATAAAAAAGTAGTAAGAATTCAATAATAAGCCAATCAAAAATTTAAAGAACCAATAATATATAGAATACAAAAGACCAAACTAATAATCATTTTTTATCCACATTTAAAACCCATGAAATTAGTCCTTTTCTGAGAGAAAGATGGTAAAACGAAAATAAAAAAAGTCTAGATTGCAAAAGCGCCAAATGGGTGCGAGAAAAGTTAATATCACCATTTCGTCGATGATGGGAAGCTTCCATATTCAGCTTCTCAAAGGTCGTTAACGCGACATGGACAAGAGGTGGAGTGGAAAAAGGTGAAGGATGGCACAAGGCAAGCTGGTGCACGGTGTGGGCAAGAAATGAGGGATAGAGAAACAGAGTAGCTCAAATTCGGGGGACAGGAAGAAGCCAGTGCAAGGTCACATAGACCAGCTCAGGCTAGGGCTTAACCGAAGGGTAGTCAATGCGTTTTGTTCCACTGCGGAGGAGGAATTGGCTTCTTTTTTTATTTGGCTAAAACTATTTTGGTCCAATTCGAGTCAAGTTTCAATTTAATTAAATTTTTTTTAATTGTTTCGAATATTATTAAATTTTGTTAATTTCCTTCCGTTTAAATGATTAATAGTAAGGGTTGATGCGTACTAATTAAAAGTATAAATGTTTTAATTTATTTTTTCATATTTTGTAATCGTTTTATTTTAGTTCTCAATATTTTAATTTAATCCTTTAATATTTTCTTAATTCCATAGATAATCATCAAATTTTGTCCTCTCATAAAGGAAAAATCCATTGACAAAATAAGAGAGCAAATAAGTTAAAGTAGACAAATCGAATAACGTATCTCCATCCATAAACACATATATCAATATTCAGTAAAACAACTAACTTACATTAACTTAAACTAGAAACAAGCCACATTACCAATTATTAAGACAATGATCTTTTCCCTCATTTTCATTTATAAGAGTGATAGAATTTAATAATGACATTAGGTAATAAATTCACACTATCAATTATGAAATTAAAAATGTTGGTGAGAGCAACATATGCCGTTGTTGAGATGGATATATTAAAACATTAAAGAATAAATTGAAATACTTAAAAAAATAAAGAACTAAATTGAAACAATTTTGCTCATAATTATATAGACTATAGTCAGCACTTTTAATTAATTATTTAGATGAATGGGGATAAATGGGCTTCTAGTTGGGGTTTGAAAAATTCTAATAAGCAATCCTTTAGTTTCTTCAAGATATTTCTTATGGGAGATCTTCTTAGAAAAAGGTTATATATAGGGGACTAAAGTTGCTTGGAAGTCTTTCCAACAAGTCAGTGGGTAGAGCTGATTACTCTATTCAATGAATATTGTAGTATCCGGATTACCTCTATAGAAAGAATGTGATTTTTTTATAAGGAAATGATGAATCTCAAATCATTGAAGCAGTAAAATTCAGGTAATGACACTATTAAATGAATTGGAATCAAGTGAGATATCAAGTTCAAGTTAATATCATTACTTTGAACTTGAACTCACACACATTACATCCGCTAGTGGCAGAACTGAAATAGACTCGTTTTCATGGTCATTGTGATATTTGATATACTATAGGCACAACCATTGCGTGACATTGGCCAAAACTCTGTATGTTGGGATAATAATGGTAGAGAACATCCAGGAACATAAATATAAGAAATGGAGTTCGTAGCATTATTTCACTTCTAATGGTTTTAGGAAGACAAGTGACATATTCAAACCCAGTGAAATAATAAATTAGCTACTTATCATTTTTAGATACTTTTAGAACAGTTCTAAAAGATTATTTGGTCCCTTATCAGATGAAATATGAGACCAATAGACAAAATTGATATAAAAGGTAAAACGGTAATTTTACTTTGTGTCAAAAGATGGCTATGAGGTTCACAAACACTAGGTTTACAAATTAGACAAATCAATGTTCAGCATCGACTTCTCATAATTTTAAGAATTATTAATAGTGCAATCGTAAGTCTTTGTGAAATGACTTCATGATTAATAAACTTTGATTATCTTAATGAGATTAATATAATTCCAAGTTTATTAAAGCTTGAAATTCTTATGTCCAAACGAATTCTCTACTTAGCTTTAGGGAATTCAATCCACATTAAGTTGGAATAAACTTAAGATGAAAGTAATTAATAGCTTAAAGCATTATGTCTTAATTAAAACAAGAGTTATCTTAATTTTAGACAAAGAATTATTTTAGGATAAAAATTATCCTAAACATGCTTGAAAATGTGAGAAACATTTTTTTCACTAAAGAGAAAAATAATTCTTATATTAGTTGTCTAAATTAAATAAGTATTGTTTTAATTAGACATTGAAATTTTAAGACAAATGTTTATCTTAATTAAGACAAGTATTGTTTTACTTTAGACAATCTTTATCTTAAGTAATTATTTTTATTAGACTACTTTAAATTAATATTTAAAATGTTCAAATTAATTAATTTAAAAAAGTTGATTAAAATAAAATTAAATCCCCATTTAATTAGGAATTTTGACTTAGATTTTATTAGGATAACATTAATTTATTATTTATCCTAATATTATTACAAAATTTGAATGGTTCAAACTTATAAAACAACATCCTCCCCATGTGATTAAGAGGTGCACGACTAAAGGGTAGAGAGGCTTAAATGTTCAAACATATATTTCCCTAATTATCCTAGTGAATAAATGATTAGAAATTAAAAGAGTTCTAATTTTTTAGATAACCTACATTCACTAGGACACTAACTAAGTCAATGAGATTTAATTAAATTCATTCATTTATTTTAATTTTAATTCAAGCATGACCAATCATAAAGGCATACAAGTTTTATTTAATTGTTAAATAAATGTTATTATCAAAATTAATAATATGATTATTAATTGATATAATATTAAATAATATGATTCTCTCATTTCCCTTTAGTAGGCTTGTGGATCCCTAATTGTTAGGGATTGATTTTTTGAATACACTCATGTGACCTAGGGTTAGGTGATTATATATATTATCAAACCTTTTTCCCCACCTAGCTGTCCAAGCATTCTCTAGAGAGAAAATGTCCTAGTGGGCGTAAGGTTTGAGAAAAAGAGAGATACACAAGTTTATTAAGTATTAAAGATTTTGTTCTCTGCGCCATACTACAAGGAACAAAGGGAAATACTTTGTAATTTAATTTTGAAAGATATCAGTTATCATGTCTTTCATACTTTGTTTTATTCAAATCACTATACCTGTTCACTGTAGGTTCCGTGGATTGGTGCGTCCCAAAAAATAGGTGATCAGTGTGCTTGGTTAGGAAGTGTTACAAGATTAAAGTGATTACAAAAGGTTTGTAAGATTCCTGTATATTCAACTTCTCTCTCTAGCCGTGAGTTGTTTACTTAGTGTTTTGTTTCCGCCTGTTTACAAACTTAAATGTTTTAAAAAATTTTAAAACTCATATTTGTACCATAAACACTTAGGGGTAACAACTAGATCCAACATATATATATGGTTCGATTGGGTTAACCATATTTTTTTAAAATTCTAACCATTAAATAAATTGTGATGCATCGATTAAGTTCCATTTTTTAACCCACCCATCCAAAAACCCGCCTGGTTAGGTTAATTTTTCATTGGTTCGATTCGGGGCAGGCGGTTTGATGAGTAAAACTACTTGCATGCACACCCCTAATAGTATCATAAAAACCTCATGTTCGAGTCCTAAAGGCAATGAGCAAGACCTTAGGTTCGAATCCTAAGGCACAAAGGTTATAAGTGATGATCAGAAGGACCCTAGGTTTAAGTCCAACTACATAGAAAGGATATATGATGACCAGTAAGGCTTCAGGTTCAAGTCCCATGGCATAGAAAGGATACTTGATACAAGGTAGAACCCTAGGTTATAGTCTTGAGGGCATAAAGGAAATTGTTTTTAGAATTTGAACAGAAAACTAGAACCTAGAGTCTACATACCATATAACATGAATTAAAGTCCGCATAGTTTGATAAAAATTAGTTATGGGTTAAAATTGATTTTACTTGTTTTTGGTGAAGAAAAAAAAAAAGAAAACAATGGCTAAACAAGATACTATAAATTATTTGAAGTTGGTTAATGGATTTGGTTTTGTGCCCTATTTAACCTTACCTTCATTCTTTCTTCATTTTTCTTTATTTTTATTTTTCAATTTTTTAAAAAATTTAAAGAAAAAAGCAAAATTATTTTGTTTTTATTTTTGAAAATTAATTTGATGAAATGAATAACTAAAAACTTGAAGAAAGCAAAAACTATTTTTTTTTTTTTTTTTAGAATTTTTAAAATAATTTAAAGAAAAAAATAAATCTTTTTAATTTTTTTTTGGAAAATGAACAAGAAAATAAAAATAACAAAATCTATAAAATTTTAGAAAAGATTTATTTTCATGTGATTAAAATAAAATAAACGAAGAAAAAATAGGGTAATTGGAATCTTAAGGCAATTATTACAACAAAGAGGATGCATGAACTACTAATATTGGAATTTCTGGAGAGTTAAGGTCTTCCATCACTTCACTAGTCAACAATCTAGATAAGGATCCGGTCTAGGAAAATGACCATCATTTTCTTTGCATTGTTGCTATCTAAATGTTTGGACGACCACGAGGATACCGCGTTATTATTATAATTTTTCCAAAAATTTTTCTGTCTCTCATTTTCGTTTTCCATAACACTCTCCCCACACTCTCATTTTCTTCGTCTCCCTCCTCCCTCTTTTCTCTCTTTTCTTCTTTCAAGCATCACAGCCAGTAGTCGTTGTATCAACCATCGTCATCAGTCACCACTATTTCAACCATCATGTAATAGTTGTTTGTTTTTCAAGCATCACACTAGGAGTCTCTGTTTCAAGAATCATGCAGCCTCTGTTTCTCTTCATTTGGGTTTTCAAAAATTATTTGGATTCATCACCTGAGCTACCATGTTCGACGACAAAATAAAGGGTAATGCAAAAGTAGAACAAAACCCCATACCTATTAAGGCAGAGAAGTTGAAGTTTTTCAAGAGCTTGGCTTCGCCTCTAATGGCTCTAATTATGGTCTTATATCCTCTATGCAGCACTCCAAGTACACTACCCAAAGCTAATCTAAATATTCCACTTGTTTCCAAATACTAAATTGCCGCTGCTTTTGGTTCAAACTTACCTAAATGCCATTGTCTGTTCTTTTCTTGCATTTTGTTATCTTCTCCATTGAGTATTAATCAGAAATTCGAAGAAGCTGCTCTTAATCTTTTACATTGACATATTCCTTTTATGAGTTATGTATGATTAGAAAAAGGCTCTTTATTGTTTTATAAAGTAGGATAATTGTGGAAGTTATTTCCAGAAAAGAATAAGAGCTCATTTGGGCATTGCTTTTTTGCCAAAAAAGTAAAAGCAGGTGTTGGGGTGTTTGGATGCTACTTTTCAATTTTAATGTTTTTCTTTTTTGAAAAAAAGTAGAAGCTGGTGCTATTTTGGGAAGCTAGGATTTGTAACTTTTGAAAAAAGCAGGTTCTAATGGAAGAGAGGAAAAAATTTTGGACAAATATACCCTAAATTATTTCACAAATTTCTCAAAAAACACTTTTATATGCTCTTTTCAGTAATTTTACTTGTACAAAAGTACTTTTACGTTTTTGCATCCAAACGTAACACATATGCTCTTTTCAGTAAAATTACTTCTACATAACTACATCCAAACACCAAACACATATATATATATATTTTAAATTTAGGATTTTTATTTGAAGCACATGCTAAAAAGCACAAGCTTATCCAAACAACTTATAGTTCTATTAGGAAAAAAATCATTTATAAGCATTTTCTTGGGGAAAAGCATATAGCATTGTACCTAAAACAAGTGAAATTGCACGAAATTCGAGTATAAATCAATATCTACTTTTAAGTGAATCCTTAAACAGTGTATGTTTTGTTAGATGCCCTATATCTATTTCACAAAAAAATCATAGGGAATGTATGCCACATTTTAAGAAGACTTCTCAAAACCCTTTCTTTTTGTTAAATTCTTATAATTTCCAGCAAGGATTCTGTAAGGAATGTATGCCACGAGGTCATGCACATTTGGAGCTCATTTGGAAGATGAAGAGATCAAGGTCTTAGCTGAGTTTCTCAAGTTATAGGCTACAAGGGTGGCCACGTATAGAAAGTCAAGAAGATTGATTCAATTATTAGCTTATGTCCCTTTGTATCATGTTGGTATATAATGGTTCATTTATTATATTGAGGTTGTACTTACTGCAAGTGACTGATAATTCCCAATGCTTCTCTATTAGTACTACTAACATTATGGTCACTTGTACAAATCTTTCAATTTTCCAATTCGATCCAATCCATTTGTTTGTAGAGCTATTTACTCGATCATAGACATTTCTAGAACACCTTTACCAGAGCGACAAATAGTTAATTTTGAAATATGATTTTAACCTCATGTTGGCCATCCGTTGTATACTTTTGTGGAAGGAACCAAATATAATTTTGTATCCATCGATATGGTTAATACTTACCCAATTTTGATGTTATGGATATGAAATTGTGGAAGATTTCAACTTAGACTATTAAGACAACAATATAAGATTTCAACTTACAAACCTTCTAATGGATCAATCTAAGTGATAACTTGCTTTTCAATGATCATCAATCATTTAAATGAGTACAAAGCTATTTTGTTTTTTCAAACATGAAGTACAAAGCTTAAATTTTTTTCTCTATGTGCCACAATTACACACATACATTGAAAATGAGCTAGTCTATATTCCTCCACAGCTTTTTGAGGAATGTGATATCAATTTCTACTTCCTAATCCTAAATTCCAGTCATTCAACAAAACTCATCTACTTTTACACTAGAAAATAAATATCTTTTATTAATTGACAAGTGCAAGCTAGATTTATAGATTCTCAATCACGGTGGTAGGTTATGAATTCTCTTCTGTGTAGAAGAAGAATAGTGAGGTTCAAGTTCTTTAAGGCTGGCAGCAGTTTCCTCTGCAATTCTAAATAACATGCAGTTTGGATTTTCTTCTAGTTGGTTAAATTCAACCACTCTTTGCTCTACATGGTCATTAAGAGACGCAAATTCTGAAAAAATTGCAATTTGCTTCAGCTCCAACACCAATTTAAGAAGAGAATCGATTGTTTGGACATGTGTAATTGACCAGTATACAAAAAATAGGGGAAAAAATATATCATTATAACTTTTAAAACTAGGACTAAGATTGTCAAATTAACCATGGCAAACAAACTTATATAACACAATGAAGACAATACTATCATGACTTAAGAAAGAAAGTACTTGGTATGAATAAAAGAAAGAAATAGGTTTAATGGATTAGTATCCATAATTTGGTTATAATATACCACATGAATGCTAATGATTGCAATGTATGAAACTTTTGCATATAGTCTCAAGGGGCATGTATTTCCTTGGCACTTCAACTCCAAAATGTGGAAAGAAATTGAAAGGTGAACTTTCCTCTCCAATAATCCTTAGAACTATGTTGTATATTACACAAAAACCAAGCACCCCATGTCTCTGCAAGCATGTTTGCACAAAAGTGTAAAAATCAACAGAACGTTGCTCTTACTATCCTAGCAACATGCATATCCATCATAAAAGCTTCCTATGAATTTCTAACTAGTGGATCATTTACCTGCAAGATGCAAAATTTTATGAATTCAACATCATGCACTTAAGTTTTAGAATACTAATAAGTTAGAACAAATATTTAAATATATAACAACAAAAGAAGGCTACAATTTGTCTGAGTGGAACTTAAAGGAGAAGGACAAACGCTATCATGCAACCTTGAAATTTGTTGATAACTTCAGAAGTGAAAGAGGTAGAAAAGTGAACTCTTCTACCAGGTGTACCAATGAAGCCATACCACCACATGTTTGATGTCTATATGCAAGATTGCAACTTCCTAGCCTTAATCTAAAAGTCTAATAAACCACTTTCCTATAATGCACAACATTAAACAAACAAATAAAATTAGTTTCTATACTTATAGTAAGTCAGTTTTTCTTTGCGTATGCCATTAATATAATATGGGTTTTGATTTTTAAGATGATTTTTCTCATCATTACACCAAATTTAATATTTTAGATTAAAATGATTTCTACCACTTTGATGAAAGAGAAAACACAAGTAACACACATGATCCAACTTATAGCATGACTTATAATATGGGTTAAACATACCTAAAGACACTGTTGTAAAAGCCATGAGAGATCCAGTCGAGAAACCATAGCAGATGAAGCTCTTCTGTCATCCTTCCTTAATATGCCTTTGTGTGTATTACTAATGGGAGTTGTACGCCATATTTAGGGTGGAGTTCAGGAGGGCCCAATATTATTTGTACGCAATGGATTGACTTACCCATCATGGTTAGACCATATATATAAAACACATAATTTATAGTTCCATAATTATATATTACACACACAAAATCTTAATATGAGTTTTATGAAATACATATATTTATGTAAGTCCTCAAAATAATATATTAAAATATTCTAACATTCTCCCACTTGGACTACATAAATTAAATTTAAATAGATACTCCTGATTAACAACACACAATGGTGCCATAATAAAGTGTCAAATATAATAATATATCTCAAATAGGTCCACAAGTAGAAATATGAGTATATCAACAATGTAGTAATCATATTTGATAGGAATATTGAAATCATACACGTGAAGTATCCATATCTCTTATGACTAAACACAATATGGAATGTAAAATATGGAAAAGCACGTCAAGTCACGTGATCACAATGTGTGATTCCTAACACAATAGCCTTGGCATCCGCCCAAGATGCCTATTGAGATTTAACACAATATCTCACACAATGAGACTAGGTCCACAATGTCTCCACAGATATGTCATGATTATCAATTTTGCATGCTTTAACACAACATGGCAATATCAATAATATAACAACATGCCTGTTGAGATTTAACACAATATCTCATATAACACAATGAGACTAGTTCTACAATGTCTCCATAGATATGCCATGATTATCACAAATTTTGCATGCTTTAACACAACATAGCTATATCAATAATGTAACAATCATAACAATGACGTCAAATATGCATATATATATATATATACACACACACACACATACATACACTCACACAATGTCTCCAAACATAAACAAACATAATGTAATTACAAAACATATGGGCTACCTAATCTTTAAACTCTTTAACAAGTACGCCTTTGGTTAGAGAATCCATAATCATGAGATTATTGGATAAAAACTCAAAGCGGGTTTCACCTTCATGAATTTTCTCTTTGACAAACAAATATTTGATGTCAAAATGTTTTATATGCTTAGATCTTCTAAAATTCTAAGAATAACTAATAGCAGCAAAGTTATCGCAATATATGGTTAGAGGTCTGTATATACTCTCTACAATACAAAATTTAGATATAAAATTCCTCAACCATGTTGCTAACATGCTGCACACTCATCCTTGAAATAGCTCCGCCTGCCATCATAAAGATATAGCCCAAAGTAGAAGTCAGATCATCATCACAACCTCCATAATCGAAGTCAAAGTTGCTTATCACCTTAAGATGATAAGAGTCAAAGTAGCTTATCACCTTAAGATGATCAGTCTTTTTATAGGAGAGCATGTAGTCTTTGGCACCTTGAAGATACCTAATCACTTTCTTTGTAGCTTTCCAATGAGTCATTCCAAAATTACTCAAGTATCTCCCAAGTACACTAATTACAAAAAAAACTATATCAAGACATGTACAAACTTGAGCATACATAAGACTCCCAATAGTTGAAGCATAAGAGAATTTTCTCATCTTAATTTTCTCTTGATCACTCTAAGGGCATTGGGTCTTTGAACGTTTCTCACCCTTTTGAATAAGTGCATTACATGGATTGTAAATGCCCATTTTTGAATCTATTCAAGATTCACTCTATATAAGCCGTTTGAGATAAGCCAAGAATACCCCAAGATATATCACGATGAATCTCAATGCCAAGAACAAAAGTAGCCTCTCCAAGATCTTTCATGTCAAAATGAGTTGATAACATCTACTTGGTTTCAAACAAAAGACCCAAATCATTACTGACAAAAAGAATGTCATCAACATATAACACCAATATGACAAATTTACTCCCACTATTTCTCATGTAAATGCAATGATCAATAACATTATCTTTAAAACCAAGAAGTTTGAGCAGTTTCATCTAGTTTCAAATACCACTGCCTGTAAGCTTGTTCTAACCCATATATTGGCATATTCAATTTAGACACTAAGTGTTCTTCACCTAGCTTTATGAAACACTCTAATTGGCTCATATACACATCTCTAAACAAATCCCTATTCAGAAAACATTTTTAACATCATTTTTCTACATAAAGGATAACCCATTTTCCACAACAGCCAATCATTTAGGCCCACAAGGACTTGAAATAGCTTCTTGTTAGATAACGGGACCATATTCCTTCCCAATATCAAATCATGCTCATGAAAGGATGTAACATAATCTTTGTACCAAATGTACTTAGGAATTCTTCATTGCAACTGGAGTTGGAACCTTAGGAGAATCTAAAACCTCATTATCCACAAGTTCACTGTCAATCACACCTGCCACTGAAGTTGGGATAATGGGTATGGGCACAATAATATACTCATCCTTAAACTCAATAATGCATGGTTCTGGATTCTTACTATCCAAGTCATCCTCAAAATAAACAGCATGATCAGATTCAATAATCTTGTTACTATGAGAAAGACAATAGAACCTAGAACCTCTTAATCCAACAATGTAGCTAATGAAATACCCACTAACTGTTTTAGAATCAAGCTTCTTCAGCTATGGGTTATAACATCTCACCTCTGCTTTGCAACCCCAAACACAGAGATGTTTTAAGCTAGGTTTCCTGCCTGTAAACCATTCATAAAGAGTCTTAAGGATGGATTTACTAGGCACTTGATTCAAAATATACATTGACGTTCTCAATGCATCTCCTCACAGGAATTATGGCAAAGTGGAATGACTAAACATGGTTCTCACCATATCTATGAGAGTATGATTACATCTTTCTGCAACTCTATTTTGCTGAGGAGCTCCAAGCATAGTGTACTACGCCTTAATGTCGCAATCTTGTAAGAATTTAGCAAAAGGTCTAAGGTTTCTTCCTGTTTCATCGTATCTGCCATAGTACTCCCCACCTATATCTAACCACAAACACTTAATCTGCTTTCCAGATTTAACTTAATTGCAGCCTTGAAGGCCTTAAAAGAATTTAGAAACTTGAATTTTTTCACAAAGCAAATCAATCTAACCACATAGAGAAAAATACCAATAAAGGTAATAAAATACTTAAACCCACCCATGGCAATAGGCCTATATATGTATGTATGAAATAACTGCAAAATCTCAGTGCTTCAGGTAACTTTACCTTTATGTGACTTCTCAGTAAGTTTTCCCTTGACCCAATCAATACAATTTCCAAAATTAGAAAAATTCAAATTGTGTGGAACACCTTCCGTAACAAGTCTTTCAATTCTTTCTCTAGAAATATGACCCCAAACGTTTATGCCAAAGCATGAAGGAATTTTCAACAACTCTACCACACTTTTTCCCAACAACATTATTAGTAGTGAAACAATACTCATTAACAGATAAAGGATTAACATTCAACATGTATAAATCATCACACAAAACCCTAAAAACAACCACAATAGAATTATAAAGCAAAGAAACTTTTCCATTACTGAAATTGAAAGAGTATCCACACTCATCCAAAATAGAAATAGAGACTGAATTCCTTCTAGTGGAAGGTATATAAATAGTAACTTTCAATTCCAAAAAATGACCAGAAGTCATATTCAAAGAAACATCACCTATAAATTTTGCTTCAACTTTTGTCCCATTAGCCACAATGATCCTCAATTCCCCATCATGTGGCTTCCTTTTCCTTTTGATCCCCTTTCTTTTCTAGTCATTCTGAAAACTTATAATAATCAGACTTTTATATCTAAATCTATGATATAATAGCATATTCAATAAAAACCAACATTCTCAATTTTTGTCCCATTAGACTTTCTCTGAACCCTATGTGGCTTAACTATCTGAACACCCTTATTTTTGAGCCGAGGTGCAGAAGCATAACTTAATTGTCCTTTACCTTTTTGGCTACCCTTCTAGCCCTTGAAAGGTTTCTTTTCATTTTTACACTTGGAGCCATGAGAAAACATTTGAACACTGTGCACTTTCTCCTTTTCAATTCTCTCTTCTTCTTATATAAGAATAGAGATTAAGTCATCAATACTCCACTCACCCTTCTATGCATTGTACGTGGCTCTCAACAAATGTTAAACTAAGATGAAAGAGATTCAAGAATTTGAAATCCAAGATACGCCTCTACCAAATCCATTTTATGGACTTCAATTTATTATACCAATTTATAAACTTCCTCACGTGTGCACGTACACCACTAATGCCATCATATTTAGTGTTAGATGTTAAGGAAATATAGTGCCACTTTTCACTCTTAACAAACTTCACAAACTTCTTGGCTATAGCATCCAAGAATTCCTGAGTATTCTTGATGCCATAAATACTATCTTTGACACGTTCATGCATGGATAGCTGGGCTAGCATAAAGCATACACTATTAGAATGTAGCCATACTTCATGTTTGCTAGAGCATGGTGTCAACCTCAACTCAGCTTGATAGAGGCTTGCAGTGACCACCATGCCAACCCTATACCAATTATTTATTTATCCCTTACACGTAAAAGGAATACACCAGGACTTGAACACATGACCTTTTAAAGGAACACTTTGTGTCCAACCTGGTAGCCATATAAGCTATACTCAGTGCCATCTAAATTGATATAGCCAAAATAATTTTAGAGAACCAATCCATTACTTATACTCGGTCCCACTGATGTCCAAAAATTTAACACTGCACATTTGCATTGGCATATTTACAATTGAAGCACACAACATGAGATTTAGCTTAAATGTCAACATAAAAAATGCCAACAATATATTGCACACATTAAATAGGTGCCAAAACGCAATGAAATCCCTATGTCATTATAATCCTACCTAAGGGTCCCAAATTACAATATACAGGCAACTTTCATAATATTAAACATTACATTCCTAAAGCTTAATACTAATAGAATATCAAAACTTTAGAATATAATATTCAATGTACTCAATAACACAAAGAATTCTATTAACAGTGTGATGCGGAACCCAAGCAATTGATACTTAAACCCCTTACCAGATTGATGAAGAAGCCTAATTAAGAAACCAAACCAAGTTTTCAATCTAACCCCTAATTGACCCATGCAATTAAGAACCAAGATTATACGTAGAATCAAGAAAAGAATACACCACAAGCACACACACACTTGATAAGTAATCTTGTTCTTGGAATAACACAAAGAAGAGAAGAGTCTCTCTTTGCAAAAGCATTATGGCCAAAAGTCTCAATATCCAAATCTGCCTCTTTAAATACATAAGAGAGGTTTTCCTAAAAGTTAACCTAATCTGACTAATAAAGAAATAAAGATTGGGCTAAGTCCAAAACACATGTAACTAATTAATA
>JASKGM010026525.1:0-64969 GCA_034509205.1 Ceratonia siliqua | reverse complement strand
TTTGTTTTGTATGAATTATGTTTTATACTTTCACCTCCATCGTTTTGACTGTGTATTTTATTTTCCATTCAAATTGTGGTTCATTTCTATTTATAATTATTATTTAATGTTCAATCAATCCACTAGAGTTGAAAACAAAAAGAAACAAAATTTTCACTATTGTTTAGACTTTTTTAATATGTTTGGCCATAAAATTCTTGTGGGAAAGTATAGAGAAAAAAAAAATACCTCTAAAGAAGTAAAATGAATTAAGGTTAATCAATTAGATAGATCATAAATCTTATATTGTAGAAAAAAAAAGTACCTATGAATATATTATATTTAGATTATTTTTACCATTTTTTTTTAAAAAAAAGTTGGTTGGCCCATTGGGCCAATTCGGGCCGGCCCGTTCGGGCTGGGCCAAAAAAGCCCAGTTTTTTTTGGGCTGGTATTTTGCTAGCCCAGCCCTATTATTTTTCTGGTTAGATCGGGCCAGCCCATCGGGTTGGGCCCATTTTGCCAGCTCTACTCATGATTGCACTTTGATACTTCCTAAAATTACGAGAAGTCAATGTTGAATGTTGATTTTTTCAATTTACAAACCTAGTGTTTGTGAACAGTATTTGTGAACCCTCGTAGCCATCCATTGACACAAGGTAAAACTACCGTTTTACCCCTTATGTCAATTTTGTCCCCTGATCTTAGAATTCATTTGATAAGTGACCAGATAATCTTTTAGAACTTTTCTAAAATTATCTTGAAATGATGAGTAGCTAATTCATTATTTCATTGGACCCAGATATGTCACTTGTCTTCCTGAAATCACCAGAAGTGATGTAATGCTACAAACTCCATTTCTTTGATTTATGTTCATGAATGTTCACTTTCACTATGATCCAAACATATAGAGTCTTGACCAATGTCACACAATGGTCATACCCATAGTATATCAAAGATCACAATGGTCATGGACACAAGTCCATATTCCATCAGGATTTCGGTTCTACCATTAATGAATCAATGTATGTGAGTTTAAGTTCAAAGTAATGATATTAACTTGAACTTGATATCTCACTTGATTCCAATTCATTTAATAATATCATTACCTAAAGTGTACTACTTCAATTATTTGAGGTTCATCATTCCCTTAGAAAAGATTCTCATTCTTTCTATAGAGGTAATATAAACACTACAATCTTTCTTGAATAGAATAACAAACTTTATTTAGTGATTGTGAATAATATTTGATTCATCCAAAAAATAGGTAGCTCTCGTTTTGCATAACCCTTAAGCAAATGTATCTTGATTTATTATAATCTATGAACCTTAATAGTTAGAAAATAAAGCTTACATAAATGAACTCTTTATTTATTAATATTAAAATGTATTTACATTAAATGGAGGAATACAACTTGCTTTCTTGGGCAACCTATTCCCAACATCTAAATCACCTAAAAGTTGTCCAACTTGATGTCCTTTGTCTCCAATTGATTTCTCACTTCTAAAACACTTACAAAACAAGAAAAGAACTAAGAACTCAAGAAACTCAAGAACTAAGCAATTAAATATAAGAGAATTCAACATAAAATTATATCAAATTATGCACTTATGTGAATAGGTATGTTCTCTAGCATGATGAAAACTTTGGCTAGGACCAAGAATATCTCATACCCAAGGTCTAAGCATGTTTGCCTAGCTCATACACAAAACCATAACTAGACCAAATATACATTAAAAATTCTTTCAACTATATATATACATTAATGTTAGCTTACATAACATGACTCGAAAAATTTCTCTCTTAACCCACAGCTGAACGGTGAGCTTCTAAATAGCTCAGTGAGTAAAACAAATCTAACTACATGCATGAACGTTGAAAATAATAAAGTTATGTAGGAGAGTTTACTACAAAGTAGAGTTTCAAACCTATATTATCTGCAAGAGCGCAGTGATGCACTTAAGTAATCAATCTGTTACATTAGTGGCAACTTAAGCATAGAAGCCCATGTTTAGAAGACCATATATCAACTTATTGATAGACCTTCCCATTGAATTATAAATTTTTACATCGGGTATGTACATATATGATAGTGTGGTAAAATGAAATGGAAGGAAATATTATTGCATGTCTTTTCTAACCCAAAGTAGTCTTGACCGGTGGTAATGCAAATATGCCAATGCCATGTATCCTTTCCGACTCAGAGTTGTCTCGATAGGTGGTAATGTAATGAATGTCAATTTTAGTCATAGCAAATCCAACTCTGACTACCTTTCCATCTAGGGGTATTCTCAATGAGAGGCACCATGGTGGTTTCCTTTCTAGCCCGGAATGATTGTTGGGAAGTAATGAATATGCAATCGAAGCCATGAATGTTTCCATGCATTGAGAATGCCATGAAAAAATGCAATTCCATAATTCCAAATTACACAATGGTACTAATGCATGATGTAACTATTTATGGCAATTCAAGTAAGCATTCATAACATAACAAATTAACCCCCAATATCTATATTTCTCAAGTAATAACACTGAATTTCCCCTTTTTGTTACATCCATTTGATTATGACTCCAAGAAATATAATGACCGAGTGTATCTACTTGTACGCCTATATATGTCTACATACCTATTGTAACAAACCCCAAGGTTTATCATATAATTAATCAAATCCAAACCCACCATAATCATCCATTCATTATCCTATTTTTCTTCCTTGACCATTCAACACTCAAATCCTTATGTTTCATAAGGATTTTTGGGTTCACCATATTGCATTTTATCATGTTATCGATATCCTTCCATTGGAACCCTTATTATACAAGTGAATTTTCTAGAATACCTCGTTGGTCCTATTGCTAACGTTATTGCCTAAACATTTTCCACGAGTTAGGCCAATCATTTTCTATGTTACACGAACCATTATCTCAAGTACAATCTCCCTTTTTGACTAGTAATTTTCCCTTTTTCACTTATTCTTGTGGTTCACATGTAATTTACCCATTATCCCTTATGCTAATAGCCTCATCGATCCATTTCATTTGCATTCCCCTTTCTCTAACCATGATCCACCTATCCAATACAAAACCACTACAAGATATATGTGTTTTCTCGTGAAATTAATTTTTCATGGAAATCACAGATATTTCTCACTAATATTTTGCAAGAATACTTTTTGTGCAATTGTCTCATGGAATTTCTCAAGATCGTGTTTGTGAGAAAGTTCCATGAGCAAAAGTGCGCCAACATGGTGAGAATTTTTTGTGAAGATATTTTCATAGAACACTGTTCGTGAGAAATGCATTAAGACATTTCTCATGTACATATCTCTGTTAGAAAGAAAATGCCAAGATGGCCGGAACTTGGCGCGAAGAGTTTCTCACGAACATATATCCGTGAGAAAAAGTGCACCAACATGGTGGGAACGTTTTGTAAATATATTCTCATGGAACAAATTATATGTGAAATGCATTAAGATAATTCTCAAGTACATAGGTTAATGAGAAACGACGTGCCAACATGGTAGAAACTTGGTGTGAAGATTTTCTCGTGGATAGATGTCCGTGAGAAACATCTTTGTAAATTAAACGCACCGTGTGTTGGATAATTCTAGCGGAATTTTTCCATGAGAAACATTTCTCAAGGCTATTTTGAGAGAAATTTGATGAGAAATCTTGAAATATCATCACCCTTGCTACCCACCTTCTCCCATTCCAACTTTACCCTTTATTCTTCTCTATCGCATTTTCTCTCTGGTTTTAATCTTTAAATCGATTCTTTTGCCACTTTTTGGCATTTGTTGATGGGGGCAAGTGGTGTTTGGACCATCTCATTCTTTCATTGGACTTAAGGTAGGCAAAAATTCTCCCTTTTTGCTACCTCCGAATTCTTTGTTAATGTTCAACTTTTGGGTTATTTTTTTCTATTGCTTATTAGTTTTGTTTAATTATATGATGTTTATGGATAGCTATTTAATAGTGTATGAAGTTTGTTTATGGTTTCGTTTGATATAGGATAATTATGTTGAAATATGTTCACACATCTTCCTAGCCTTAATTATTCTGTTTTAGAGTATTTTATGTGTTATTAACTTATTTGTCTAAAATTTCACGTGTCTTTTACATGTATTTAATTCTTGGGACCTTTATATTTCTTGCAGGTGTTTAATTGTGGTTTTGGCTTGAAATTGGGTTGATATAAAGAAGCATAATTTAGGTTAGGCTTAGAGATTAAATTCATGTTGAGTTGGTTCAAGCAAACTAAAATACTATTTGGTGTTTGAGTTATAACTAAAGCTACTGACGTTGGTTTTAGGTTTCGTTTAGCTTGTTAGAAAGTTAAGAAGAAGACCTAAAATGCTCATAAAGATTCCCAAACCCCATTCAATTGTGTTGAAGTCCAAAATGTAGCAACAATCAAAAGCATCCAAATCTACTAGAAGTTCAATGGTAGCCTAGACCCTGTGTTAGGTTTCAACTTGTATATGGAGTTCTAGAAGTTCAAAATTAGGTATGTTGGAAAGCTAAGAAAGAGATCTACAACTTTTAGGAAGGACCCAACTCCAAGGAAAAGCCCAACTCCAAAAAAGGGCGTTTGAATGCTTTGAAGTTCAAGAGAAATGGGCACCGTGGCACACGACGTTGTTAGAGTCGTGACACCTAAGATCCTAGCCGTGACTCCCAAGGCTAGAGTTAAAGTCTCATCTCCTCCAAGTTGTGGTGCCTGCGGCTATTATTTAGGTGAAGTACCATCTCCTACCACTCATGGCCCGCACATGTCGAAGCTTAAAAATTTTAGAAAAAGAAACTTTTCGACCTGAAAGAAAGCAACGAAGTTTAGAGAAAACTTACGCGACTGCAAGGGAGTTCTTTGAGGATTAAAGCTAGGAGATCAACATTTTTGGGCTATCACTGTTTTTTCTTTCTAAATCTATTAACTCTTCCTCTTTATAATTTTGGATGTTGATTGTCACTTTGATTTATGTTTTCAATACTTCTTTAACGAAGTAGATTTTTCATTGGGGATTAAAATTGGAACCCACATGTAATTTTACTTGATTCTATTTCTCATTAGTCTTAATTAATTATTGTTGATTATTTTATTTATTTTTACTTAATGTTTTCTAATTGATTGGCCATTAATTGGATTGAAGTAGGAAACCTTATTGACTTTAGGAAAAGGAATTTGGGTTTTTTCTTTGGGTAGAGAGACATATGATCAATGAGCATAAGCCTTGAGGTCGTGTAAGATAGGAATATACTTACATGACATGTGTAGCTATAGAAAGAGTTTAAGCTTAATGAATTCTTGATTAATAGTTACTTATATAAATATAGGGTACTTTTGAATAAGGATATTTCTAATTGACCATCGGAAGAGGGTTTTACATAAATTAGGGCTCTTGGCTGACAATCGAGATAATTAATTGAGGAATTGAAGAAGGAATTGATTCTTATGAAACTAGGAGAAGATTGTAGCCCTAGGCTTATGAAACTTAGTGAATTTCTTCACCTAGTTGGTTGCTTAGCTTTATTGTTAGTTGTTTTCCTTAATTTGATTAATTGAAACTGGTTAGTTTGGTTAAGGTTAGGAAGAATAATTTTGATACTTAACAATTTAGCAACAAGTCCTCATGAGAACGATACTCTATTAATTACTTTATTACTTGTTGACGATAGTGTGCACTGGCATTTGCATATTATTTTCACAACATGTTTTTGGCATCATTACCGGGAACTGTTTTACAATTTTGTTGGTAATAATTTCCAATTTCTTAGTTTTAATTTAAACTTTTCTTTTCTTTTATAGATGTTCTAAGTTTTTGAATGTGCAATGACAAGAACAAGGTGTCTCCCCTATTTGATCTTGAGATTGAGAAAACTTGTAAGCGAAATAGAGAGATAACTCAGGATTATGCCACTCCTCAAGTGGACAAAGTTTAGTCGAGTATCATCCAGCTGAATATTCAGGCGAACAACTTTGAAATTGAACTATCAATCATCTAGATGATCTACATGTCAATAAAGTTTGAGGGTTTGTCACGCGAAGATCCACATTTGAGTATTGCCAATTTTTTGAAAGTACGTGATATGTTCAAGCATAATGGGGTATCTATAGATGCAATCAAACTTAGACTGTTCCTATTCTTACTTTGGGATAAGGCAAAAAGTTGATTAATCTCATTGGCCATTGGATCTATCTCTACATGGGATATTTTGGTACATAAATTTTGGCCAAATATTTTCTACCAGCTAAGATAGTCAAGCTGAGAATGATATGACCTCCTTTTACAAGCTTAAGTTAGGATTGTTATATGAGGCTTGCAAGAGGTACAAGGACTTACTGTGCAGATGCCACATCATGGATTACCTAAGTGACTACAGGTAAAGACCTTTTACAATAGCCTAAATGGGGTTTTAAGGTCATTTGTAGATGTTGCAATAGCTGGTGTAATCTTGGATGAGCCATATGACTTATTGGAAGTGATGACTACCAATAACTACCAATGGCCTACAGAGAGGTCAATGACAAGGAAAGTATTTAGAATTCATGAGGTTGATGCAATCACATATTTGGCAGCTTAAGTGGGAACCTTGACTAAAAAGATAGACAATCTAAGGGTTCACATAGGGCCGAGTACTTTTGTCACATGTGAGGTATGTTGAGGCAATTATGCACATGAACAATGCATAATGGGATTTGAGTTAGTAGAACAACTTGTACTCAAATAATTATAATTCGGGTTAGAGAAATCACCCCAACTTCTCCTAAAGTAATAATAAAGGAGTGTTACAAGCTTCTAAACCATGTTACCCACCTTGCTTCCACTCTTAAGCACCTTCACAAGCTCCAACTTCATACAAGGAAATTTTTGCACTTGAGGAAGCTATGTTGCAATTGGCTAACAATAACAGTCAATTTATGACTAAAACAAAAACTCAACTACAAAGTAAGGAAGCATCTATACGAAACTTAGAGGTACAGCTAGGTCAATTAGCTAATAACATGAACAAGCTACAAGGTGCCTTGCTTAGTAATACAGAAGCTAATCTTAGAAGGGAGTCATATGAGCAGTGTAAGGTACCCTAAGGAGTGGAAAGGTATTAATTGAAGTAGTGAAGGAACCAGCACCATCTAAAGAATTTAGAATAGAGGAAACTGAAGTGGAAGTAAATGAACAATAGAAGATTGACATTGTGTCTACAGGTAAATTTGAAGACAAAGTCACACACATTACCCCACCATAACCATTCCCTTAGTAAACTTAGAAAAAGAAACTTGATACATAGTTTTCCAAGTTTTTATAGGTGTTTAAGAAGCTACAAATCAATATACCCTTTACCAATGCATTAGAGCATATGTTGAGTTGTGACATTTATGATGGAGATACTATCAAGGAAGAGGAAACTGGAGGACTTTGAGATAGTGGCCCTCATTGGGGAATGCTGTGCCATCTTCCAGAAGAAATTGTCTCCTAAGCTCAAGGACCCAGGAAGCTTAACTATACCATGCACCATCAGTGATAATTTCTTTGGTCAAGCACTATGTGATTTGGGGGCCAGCATAAACTATGCCACTGTCCATTTATAAGAAATTGGATTTAACAGAAGCAAAACCCACAAATGTCACTTTGTAGCTAGCTGTTGAATCCTTCACCTATCCTAAAGGAATTGTGGAAGTGTACTGATGCAGAAAAGTAGGAAAAGAAAATAACTTGTTAATATTAAACAACTTTGCTAGTTTCTTTAGATTTAAAATAGCTACTTTCATGAAGTTTAATTCTTTTTGAGTTGAGAAGCTTTAACTTTTTTTGTTTAGTTCTTGGGTTAATTCATTATTTCATGATCATCTTTTCAAATTTCTAGAACCCTTAGCCATATACTTTGTTAGCTTAGAGAATTATATGTGAATTGAGTGAAAATTTTTACTATTTGCCTTAGGTCTCATAAAAGTTATTGAGTGAAGAATGAAAAAAAAAAAAAGTCATAATGGCGATTGGAAAAAGATGAAAATAAAGGTAGGGCAATGATTCGATGTTCCATTATTACTTAGTAAATGGGTGTTCACAGCAAAAGTTGATAGGATTTACGTCAAATGGTACTTGGATTATGAGCATGCAAAGTATACTAGTTGAATGTGAATTATTGAATAACTAGGAATCTGTACCAAAAGTGTGGAGTTTTCACGTCAAAAAGTGATTCACATCCTAGAACTAGCTACCTTTGAAAAAATGATGAAAAAAAAAAGGATAAGAGGTGTGAGTTTGCTTGTTTGCATATACCAATCCAATTTGCAAAGTGTATGGTATACACATACACACTTGATTTGATGAATCATGAAAGATGCTTTAGTCCTTGAACTCTTTGAAAATTTTTGAGATTTTTCTCCATTCTTTAAAGCTTAGCTTTCATGGAAGGTTGTGAAATACAAATGCAAGAAACATAGCATAAGCGTTGTTAGTTTCCATATTATGTTTTGGTTGATTTTGTTATGCTTGCGACAAGTAAACACTCAAGTTTGGGGTATTTGTTGTGAAAACTTATTTTACACATTTTCTTAGCCTTAATTATTTTGTTTTAGAGTGGTTTGTGTGTTCTTAACTCATTTATCTAGAATTTCATGTGTCTTTTACTTGTATTTAATTCTTGGAAACTTTTGATTTTATTATGGTGTTTAATTTTGTTTTTGAGTTGAAATTGGGTTGATGTGAAGAAGCATAATTTGGGTTGCGCTTAGAGATTAAATTTATGTTGAGCTCATTCAAGCAAACTAGAACACTATATGGTTTTTGAGTTATAAATGGAGCTACAGACCTCTGTTTCAGGTGTTATTTGGCTTTTTGGAAAGCTACGATGAAGAACTACAACATTCATGAAGATCCCAAAACCTATTTCTACTGTTTTGAAGTCCAAAACGTAGCAAACCCTTCAAGTATCTAAATATACTAGAAGCTTAATGGTAGCACAGATCCTGTATCAGTTTTTAGCTTATATCTGGAGTCTTAGATGTTTGAAATTACCAAATCTAAGTGCTTTGGAAATCTACGAAAGGGATATACATCTTTTATGAAGGGCCCAACTCTAACAAATGACGTTTTGATGCTCTATATTTTAAGAAAAGAGGGCATCCTAACTCCCAAGATCCAAGCAACAGTGCCCAAGGGCAGCACCATCTCTTCCAAGTCACAGCGCCCGTACTTATTTTTTAGGTGAAGTACCAGCCCTTCAAGCCATGACCTGCCTAGGTCAAATGTATTAAAAGTCTAAAAATTAATCAGAAAAAGGGACTTTTTGACTTGGAAAGAAAGTAACTAAGGTTTGAGCAAAGTTCTGTGACTATAAATGGTGATAAAAGAAACCTTTGCTCTTGTTGCTAGATTATAATCTATTAGAATGTTACTTTCTTTTGCTTGCTTTAAAGGTTTCCAACCTTTTCAAATGGTGTTAAAAGTGTTTTCCTAAATAGATATTTGAATGAAGAGGTATATGTAAAGCAACCTCATGGTTTTAAACAAACAAAATTTCCTAATCATGTTTTCAAGTTAACTATAGCTCTTTATGATTAAAACAAGCTACCAAAGCATGGTACAAAAGATTAAGCTTATTCTTAATTAATCATAACTTTTCCAAAGGAGCAATAGACACAACATTGTTCACTACGTCCACAAAGCATGATATTTTAATTATTCAAATATATGATATATGTGGATGACATTGACTTTGGATTAAATAACGAGATGTTGTGCAAGGAATTTTCCGATTTAATGAAAAGTGAATTTGAAATGAGCATGATGGAAGAAATGTATTTCTTCCCCAGTCTTCAAATCAAACTATCATAAGATGGAATCTTCATTAACCATCAAAGGACACTAAGGAGCTTCTTAAGAAATATGGCATAAACAAAGCAAAACAGCAAATACTGCAATGGGATGCTCAACTAAATTAGAAAAGGATGAACAAGGTAAATTAGTTGATCAAAGTGTTTATAGGGGTATGATTAGATCCCTTCTATGTTTAACCGTTAGTAGACCTGATATTGCTTTCAATGTGTGTTTGTGTGCTAGATTTCAGGAAAAACCCAAGGAATCACATATAATTGTTGTCTAAAGAATACTCATGTACTTGCTTGGAACCTATAACTTTGGTCTTTGGTATCCAAGAAGCAATAACTTTGAACTTATTAGTTATTCAGATGCTGATTTTGGGGTAAGTAGAATTGATTTAAAAGTACTAGCGTAACCTTTAAGTTATTAGGACATTGCCTAATCTTCTAGCATAGTAAAAAACAAAACACAATAGCTCTCTCCACTACTGAGGCTGAGTAAGTTGTTGCTGAAAGTTGATGTGCCCAAATTCTTTGGATAAAGTAGCAATTAGAGGATTTTGGTTTGAAAACTAGAAATATTCCAATAAAATGTGACAACACTAGTGCTATAAATCTATCTAGAAATCTTATACAACATTCAAGGATGAAACACATAGAGATTAGACACCACTTCCTAAGAGATCATGTGCAAAATGGGAATATTTAGTAAGAATTCATTACTACTAAAAAAATAACTAGCTGATATATTTACCAAACCTCTTAATGAAGATAGGTTCCTAAATATTCTTAAAGAAATAACTATGTCCAATCTCTTGTGAAAAACTATTTGGTTGCTCAACTAAGCCTGGTTGCTTAGTATACAATTACTTCTTGTGGTTGCTTATTTCTCCTAGAATATAGTCAACTCATGTGCCATGCATTTTTAAAATACATTTTTTTTATATAAATTCAACTTTACATTGTTATGATTGCTTTGGCAATTGAGAGTACTACCAACTGCTGCTCCTCTCACGTGAAAACTAAAAACAATCATAATAAGATGATTATGATGCTATTTGTAAAACACACCTGTTCATAGTGCGATAGTGCAACCCTTCGTCTTCAACCTTCAAAAAGTACTCACCTTTCTCTCTGAAAACCTCTCACCACTGAAACCCTTCTTTCACAATAACCCTCGTCATAGAAAACTTATCATTTTCTCTTCGTCCCAACTTATACTATGACAGTGGCATCTACATCCAAGTTTGTAGCTAAGAGAAAACTCAATGAAGTTATAGCGACTCCATCTAAGAAGAGACTGAAACTAAGCGTGATAAAAATGTTCAAAGACAACGAAGCCAAAAAAGCATATTAAAACAACTTCATGCACCAAAAATACTTTATTGCCAAAGAGGTAAATAGGGATTTCTTTGAAAAGAAAACTTCAAAGTCTTTCAATGGTTGAAAATTTTAGATTGGTGTATTTTCTTTAAGACTAAGACTGAAATTTTTCTAGTTATAATAAGGAAATTTTATTTGAATATGAGATTTGAGGAAGGAAGTTTAATCGGTACATCTTTGGTTAAAGGAAGAAAAATCATTATAACGTGAGAATTCTTGAATTATTAAGGTTCCCAAATGCCGAAATCTGAAAATACTCTAGTCACAAAGACATAGAGTTTAAGAGTTTTTCTCATGATATTGCAATTGGTAATTTAAAAAATGGTCAGTTTGATGTTGTAGATGCTTCTGTGTTATCCCCTAATATGAGAATCTTTCTACATGTGATTACCCATATGATAACTCCTAGGATTGGAAAAGCAAACCAAACTAAAGACCTTTTACATGTGGTGTGTGATCAGCAAAATTAGGTTGAACATACCATATCTTAGTAAGTCACATGAAAGCCTGCTTAGGAAAGGAGAAGGCTGAACTCTCGTATAGTACTATCATTACTTTGTTAACAAAGAATGTAAAGGTATGTATGGACATATTGGGAAGTGAAGCTAACACATTTAGGGGGACATATGACAAGACTATGCTACTAGATATGGGCATTAATAAGGAATGAGGTAAGTGAATAAAGACTGGGAGAGGTTTTTCTAACAGTCACAAGGAGGAAGCAAAGGAAAAGACAGAAGGGTCTCTAGAAATAGAAGTGAAGTCACTGGCTGATAGACATGCTATTTTAAGAGATAGAAAGAAAGAGTACAATAAAAGATATAAGTTAAACAAGAAAATGTAAACTCAGGAGAATAAGGAAGAAGGTTCTTCATAAAATCCATAAGCAACTAATGAGAAGAATAAGATGAAGAAAAAGAAGAATGTGATGAATACTCCGACAAGGGAAGTCCATTAGGATTTCCTTCCTACAAAAGAAAAATGGAGTTCATAAGAACCCAAATACATTCAAAATTCCAAATGATAGTGATGAAGGAGATATGCCTATAAGAGAAACCTAATATACTAGTCTACTGATAACATATAAATTCTTCAGCATTTATACAAAATCCTCTAATTATAAAGACTTTAAATCTAAGTTTGGATTTGAGAAGGAGGTCAGCTCACCAAACAATGAGGAGGGTTTAAAAGGAGCTAAGAAGGAAAGCTGTGTAACAAAATATGTAAAGGAAGACTTAAAGACCTTCATGTAACTCCTGCTAAATGCACTTGATTCCTCGTTGAATGAATGAATGAATCATATCTAAATTTACTCTTAGTTTTTTTAAGTTATATGGTTGCTACCTTAAGACATTTTATGGTTTTTCCCATCTCTTGTCTTGTCAGAAGCACCTGATGCCTTGTTGAATGAATGAATGAATGATATCTAAATTTACTCTTAGTTTTTTTAAGTTATGTAGTTGCTACCTTAAGACTTTTTATGGTTTTGCATTGAACTTTGGATGATGTTTTGAACTTGGTGGTGACGTTCAGATTATGTGTGATGCTTGTTTACTCTTATTTACTCTTATTTGCTTAACTACTATCGTTTAAAACCCTAGGGAAATATCCATGCCTTTTATGATGCCAAAGGTGGAGAAATTGAAAAAAATGGCAAATTCTCTTGGGATATATTTTTGTAGGATATATGCTTGAATTTTAAGTGCTGGTTATTACCAAGTATTTAATCACAAACTCAAGGGGAGTTTAAGAAGATTCAAATAGGGTGTTTTCTAAAAATCTGTTAGCTTTTTTTTATAAATACTTTTTACTTATGAAAGTGCATATTTTTAAATTAGTTGTCATCATAAAAGAAGAGTAGAATGCTGAGAAAATAAAATAACATTTGATGTGCTCTTAATGGGGACCAAATTAATCCTTGCCAGTATAGTGGTGAATATGGTTTAGAGTAATTATCAATCCTGCAGAGGATTTATTCTAATTAATTAGATATGAACAATAACAAAAGAAATTAATTGCTAAAAGGGGTGTCTTGGGAACAATGGAAATAAATAAAAAACAATCTAAACAAAATCAAGAACTGCAAAGAAAAAAGAAAAATAGAAATGAAGATAATAATGAGAAAATTGGTTAAGGGTTCACTTTCTACCACTAGACATTAACTATGATAATGACACTTACAATATTCTCATCTCCTATTTAGACTATCAATAGTAGATAGCAACATGTTCTGCTACCCCAATCTTTCCTTAGATTATCATTAAATAGAGACATTGCTCTCTATTCACTATCTGTACATTAAGTAACCTAGAAATGATGCTCTCTAGATTAAATTCAATAAAAGCATTAATATAATAAAGATATGTTAGTCTAAGCAATAATCTCATACGTGTGGATTACAAATCTTATAAAAGAATCATAGACAATCATTCAAGTAAATATGAAGAATTATTTAAGAAATCATTCACATAATCATGTCTAGGACTTTAAGTTCACCCTCAACCAAAGAGGTTTAGCCTAGTATGTCCAAAAACTCAGCCAAAATACAATCCATACACATCATGAACTCAAAAAGACAAAAGAAGTATAGAAAGAGATATGGTAAAACTCTTTGAAGATATTTTATGTAGTCAATCTTCTATGAATCCAGCCCTCGAAACTCTCCTTATCCTCTTCTTCTCCTTTCTATTGTTTCTCTCTCTATTTTGGAGTGTCAATCTTTTTTTTATGTAAGAAAGTCTCTTTTTAAAGACAGGAGATGGGTGGGCGTCAA
Source organism: Ceratonia siliqua (assembly GCA_034509205.1). NCBI lineage: Eukaryota > Viridiplantae > Streptophyta > Magnoliopsida > Fabales > Fabaceae > Ceratonia > Ceratonia siliqua. The sequence goes on along the minus strand of JASKGM010026525.1, from coordinate 51,013 downwards.
ACCCTAAAGTAGAATTGGGGGAAAAATTATTACGTGGGCGCTTATGCATACTATGGAGCCATGGGAGTGAAAATTTTGGTATTTTGTGGGTGCTTAGGCTTGCTCTGATGGCACATAAGCTTCAACCTCTTGAGTCAAGGAGGCTTTGTTCTTCCTTTTTGGATGCCTAAGCTTCCAAAGTTGGGTGCCTAGGTGCCCGAACCTCTGACTTGGTGCTCGAATTTCACTTAAACTTTGCTGCAGCCTTGCCCAAAACTTGTTCAACTTGAATCACTTCTTCTCCAATTGATTTCTCACTTCCAAAACACCTACAAAACACAACTAAGAAGTAAAGAAATTCTAGGAAGAGAATTCAATAGAAAAATATATTAAAATATGCACTTATCAGGTTTTGATGTGCCAACTAAAGTAACAAAGTAAAAAAGGAAAAAAAAAGAAACAAAATTACTTGATTGAGCAAGTACTTTATCGGGCAAGCAACATAGCTCATCAAGGAAATGAGCAAGTAGTAAAAACATGAATACTAAAACAGAACACTCGTAGGCTGAAAACTAATAGTTACTATTCACAAGTAAGAACTATAATCCATAATAAAATGTCTATAAATGGTTTTTGAAAGTCAATACACCTTCTAGAAACTATTTGAAATGGGTTTACTTATAAAATAAGTTTTTAATATTTTATTCAAAAAAAGGTAGTGCCTTTGAAAAGACAACTCGTACTTACTATCACAAAGTTTGCTTGTGCAGAATAAAAACCAAAAGATAAGAGAAGGAGATTGTACAGTAGAGTTACAGTCCCAAATATTCAATTTTATCAAGTTCAAATGGAGGAAACAAATGTGAAAACGAATGCCAATAAACTTGGATGTCAAACATGATCAGAACGTGTGGTACAACATACGCTGAAGCCTTCATGGAACTGCATGATCAATATGAAAACAGTTTCTACTGTGAACCTGTATTACATCTGGGTTCCAACAGCTAAAATACCCATGTTTAGAAATCTCAAGTATAAAAGACCAGACATAACAAAGATCAAATAAGTGAACAAAGGGTTTAAGAGACAAAAACAAGAAAAAGAATCCGGTCTCTATTTGAGATGAATATTGAGATACACTACCCTCTAGTGAGCCTTATCGAGTTTAGTTATATGAGGGAAATTGAGCTTACTTAAATATTTTTGTGGGTTTGCTAGATTTACCTATGAGAAAAATCTAGCATGAAAAGTTGCCCTGGGAGTTAGTAAAAAGCTGTGTGAGCTTGAGCCTATATTAGAGTTTTTCTAGGTTCTTGAGAGGAAAAACCTAGTGGTTGTAAGGTTGCCCAAGAGGGTAGTAAAAGTTGTGAGTGCTTGAACTTGTGAGTGAGTTTGATTGGATTCTTGGGAAAAACTCGGTGGAAGAATATGTTAACTAGGGTTTTGTTGTAAAAGCTACGCTAGCTTGTTCTTATAACTTGTTATTGCCCATATAGTGAAATTCCCTTACTTTGTGCTTAGGGACTAAATGTAGGATCTAGCATTTATTGGATCTGAACCACTATATATCTTGGTGTGATTCTCCCTTGCTTTCATATGTCATTTATCTACACTTGGTCATAGTTTTTCTAATCTGGTTGCTTAAAGTATTTCAACATTAGTATCAACCATTTATTTCAACTCATATAATTATTTTGTGAACTTTATTCTTGAGCATATTAAATCAAAAGATCTTCTTCACACAGTCTGACTTTTCACAATATCGTGTTTTAATCTTTAAAGATAAAATTGTCTACATAAGCCTTTGACAAAGGGAGTAACCAAGTTCTCTAGTTACTCATTCAAGAATATTTTTACCTGCTCGAAAAGTTTTTGATAAATTAGAATACTCAAGTCGACCCCCCTTCTTGGTATACCCTATTTGGACTAACAATGATAAGCTTAAAAATGAATTGAACAGTAAGTAGTGACAAGTGAATTTCTCATAGACTATTTGGTGAGAAATGTCGTGAGAATTGATGTAGAATAATCAAATTTATTATAAAATTTATACAAAATAGTTAATAATAATATAATTAACTGTTACATTTTTTGTTAACTTATAATATGTTATTCTATTGCAAAAAGAACTTAATGGATTTGCCACTGATAAATTGCCATTTTATCAAGTGAGGTTGCTCAACATTCATGTCATGTGCATGCCTACCACTATTTAATATTGAATAACCTTTTTTATGACTATAAATATGTGCAACTATACAAGCAATGAATAAAATACTTATTTTGTACTCATGCTTGCTTTGCTTCTTTTCGTTCTTCCTCTGTTTGCTAGGTTTTCTTCTCTCGCGCCTTCACTCCAGCGCTCTACTTCAATGCCCACTTTACTCTGGATTATGGAAATTACCTACTAGTTCTCTCCCTTTCTTTGTTCCCTCTTACATTAGTGTTCCCTCTTACGTTAATGTTTCTTGGAACCCTTTCAAAACCCAAATTTAGACCTGAAACTGCATAAAACTAAGTTATGGACCTTGGACCCTTATTTAAATAATAAAACTCTTTTGGCCATTGAAACCCCAAAATAGGCAGTATTTTCAAACTATGGGCCTAATACTTCCAGGTCTTTGGAATATCATCTTAAATGGGTCATCCGAGACCCCCCTTGTTGAAAAGACACTTGAAGCCTTAAAGATATTTGAAGTAACCATCTAGCTAGCCAATACAAACAAAAATACCAATAAAAGAAACAAACACAAAAAAAATGGAGCAAATCAAACCACAAAAAGAAATAGCCTAAGGCTTACATAGAGGAAGAAAGGAGAAGATAAATATTATACAGTGACCTCATATATTCTAGAAAAAAATAACAAAATGTGGTAAATTAAGGAAAGAAAAAGAAAAACCCTCAACTCACAAATCCCCCATGACCTGTTCCAAGCAAAATAGTATTTTGTTTACTAGCTAAACCCTGTATTTGAACCAAAATATAACCAATCTCAACCACTTATTTCACAAGGCAAGAAAACATTTGCATAAACACCACCCCAGAACGAATCAAAATTTGTTTCAAATACCAATTAAGCATACTTTAATTCCTAGAACAAACCAAAATTGATATATATCCTAGAACATACCAAGGAAGGCATAACTAGGACCAATATATCAACACACTGGGATCACCAAATTAGCAAATCAGAATCTCGAAAATCAGACTCAAACCGCCAGACTAAGAACCCACAATAAAAGACAATTCAGATCCACATATTATTAAGCATAAATCACAAAAGTTTAACTCATCTTATTAAATAAAACAGTCTTACAGCAATCGGTTAAAGGGAGAGAGTTCATGCTTAAAACATAAACAAATCCATGGGAATTAAATGAGTGCTTTCAAACCAAACAAAAATAACAATGATTTACATAGGCACAGAACTTAGGGATATGGTTCAAGTCATCAGAAATTAGAAAACGATATCCAACCAACAAACAACCACATAAATTAAGAAATGATTTAAAATCAACATATTGAGCAATAATAGAAACTAAAATCTAAATTAATCACAAGTGAAACAAACAAAATGACAAAATAAATTTACACTGCATAATCAGATTCCAAATGACAATGAAAATGTACAAGAATTAAGAGAACAATTAGTGTGATAAAAATACCTCCCCAACAACTCTTTTGAAACTCAAACCTACAGCCACTTACTTTGTCAGACTGTTCTAAAAAGATTGGTCTCCTCCTTATGGTTACCTTTTTCGATTTTCTAATCTCATTTTCTCGCTCTCAGCCCCCCTTTTTCTTTCGCCTTCAGCTCTGCTTTCTACTCGACGCTTTATAGCCAAGGTGAGCCTAATCGAAGGTCACGTTCCAGAGAGCAAAACCAATGGCAAGCGTGATGTAGAGCCAGGACCAGGAATCATCGCATACGGGGTTAGGGTTAGAGGGGACCAAAGTCTGAATTTAGCCAAAAGCTAAAGAGGAATACGGTTAGGGTTTCAGACATAGCGAGTGATGGAGGTTTCATGGGAGGTGGATATGGCAAGACAGGAAAGTGACGTGCAGTGGTAGAGACGCCGTTGGGGGAGGAAAGTGACTATGGCAAAGCTATAGTGCAGAGGGTACCAAAAATAGCGGAACCAAGAGTGAGTGAGAGGGTTGCCAGAATTGCAATTGAGGAAATGGCTAAGGCATGGAGGGAAAGAGGCATAGGGAAAAATTATGAGAGCAAAGGATAGGAGAGGTAGATTGGAGCTGGGTTAAGGGTCATTCGTTGGGTGTGTGGGTTGGACTAGGTATGTTTAGGATTTGAGCCAAGTTAGTGGGCCGCGAAAATGGGATGCCAGAAGTTGAGTTTAGGCTGATAGACTTCTCTCTTTCTTTTTTTGTTTGGGCTAATGGACCTCTCTTTTTTTTTTTTGGGTTGATGGACTTTTTTTTTAATTTCATATTTTCACATTTTACCTCATTTTTTAGTCTTTTTGAATTTTCTATTCTTGATATTTTCTCCATAGTTCTAATATTATCATTTTTTCAATTTTTATATTTTCTTAAGTTACAATGTTTCAAATTTTAAAAATTCACCTGGATAAAATTAGGTGTTCACAGTTGCCCCTCTTTGCTTGCTTCTTGACAGGGGAATGATGAAAGATCAGTGATTTTTTAAATTTTCCTGTAAAGAACAAGTAAAGACGAAAACACCAATTTTGTCTAGAAGCACATTAAAATGGCTAGGGATGCCTTGTTAGAATCATAGTAGAGCTAGGGGAATATGCATAGAATAATTCAATCTCACCGAATGAATTCGGAATTGGTATGGAAGAAATGACATACGCAATAAATGGAAGAAAACCGGTACAGAAAAATTGATATACGCATTAAATTAAGGGAAATAGTATGGAAGAATCAACGTACATAGTAAATTGAAGGAACCGGTATGAAAGAATCAACGTACGCAGTAAATGAAAGAAAACCGGTACAAAAGGATTTACATATACATTAAATTGAGGGAAACGGTATGAAAAAATTGACGTAAGCAGTAAATTGAAGGAAACTGGTACAGAAGAATCGACGTATGCAGTAAATTTGAAGGAAACTGAGTATATAAGAATTGACGTACGCAGTAAATTGAAGGAAACCAAGTATAGAAGAATCAACATACGCTGTAAATTGAAGGAAACCGAGTACTAAAGAATCGACGTACGCAGTAAATTGAAGGAAACCGGTACAGAAGAATCGATGAACGCAGTAAATTTAGTACTTAGAACCTGTCCATTTGGAGAAGGTTTTGGGGTTAGACCAATCCAACTCAAGGGACCCCTGCTACTTTTTCTGTGACGCGCCGTCGGTTACACCGAAGTACGCTAGAGTAATATGTAGTTTAAGTATTTAAATTCAAATATTATCAAAAGAAAGAGATAATTAAGATAGAAGTCAATTAGATGAACATAACTTCTTTTATTTGAACAAAGCATGTCAATAAAAAATGTCTTGATTACAAGTTCCCCTGGCATTGATGACTAAACGTCTAAACAAAAGAAATGAAGTATTTAAACAAAATGTAGTCCTAAGTATTGAATTTTTCTAGAGCCTTTATACAAACGAGAAAACAAAGACAAAGAAATTTTGTCTCAACTAGATTCCTCAATGTCCATAAACTCTTAATTCTTATATTGAAACTGATACGTATTCTCGGACTTCTTTGAAAAAAGTGGTACTGATGCTAACAATCATTATGTAAAATTGCCCCAGTTTTGATGATCTCATTATTGCCCCAATTTTGACTCATGAATTCTCATTGGTTCAAACATCACACTTACCATTCAAGCTGCCCTTTCGGGTTTTCGACTTAGGGGTCCCCTTTTTTTTTGTTTCTTTTATTGATATTTTCATTTGTATTGGCTAGCTAGATGGTTACTTCAAATATCTTTAAGGCTTCAAGGGCCTTTTCAACAAGGGGGTCTTGGATGACCCATTTAAGATGATATTCCAAAGACTTGGAAGTATTAGGCCCATAGTTTGAAAATATTGATTATTTTGGGGCTTTAAAGGCCAAAAGAGTTTTATTATTTAAAGGGTCCAAGGCCCATAACTTAGTTTTATGCAGTTTCAAAGGTCTAAATTTGGGTTTTGAAAGGGTTCCAAAGGCCCATTTGTGAAAACTCAGCATAATTTGGGTTTCGAGGGCTCAATATGGTTTTTAAGGGATTCAATTCACTTTCCTTACAAAGGCTCCAAGGTCTCATTCAAACAAAGGCTCACTTAATTAACTAAGGCTCCAAAGACCCTTTGAATCAAAATATGTTTTTGGGCTCAAATGTGTTATTTTAACTTCGGTTTTCAATTGCCCATTTGAATTATTTTCTGTTTTGACCCTAGAAGGCCATTCAATGGATGCTTCATAAAGGTTCAACATTATTTAGGCAATAGGATTCCAAAATATTTAAATTAAAAGGATTCCAAAGTTCTATTTATAGGTCCTAAGGGTTTTGAACTTTAAAAATTAACTATTCTAAATGTATTCAATCAACGAAAGGGTTGCAAAGGCCTATTAAAAAGATGATATTTTCAAAAATATTCTTGGGTATTCAATGAAGGTACACACTCCCCAATGTCATTTTAAAAAGCTTTTAGTAAAAGTTTACCTTCTCCAAAGTCATGAATTCTATTGACATTCAGTGGAGGTACACACTCCCCAATGTCATTTTAAAAGCTTTTATTAGAAGCTTACCTTCTCCAAAGTCATTACTTCTATTGGCGTTCAGTGGAAATGCATGCTCATCAATGTCATCTTCAAAGGTTTTCAGTAGAAATATATCTTCTCCAAGGCCTTAATCTTCACAGGTTTTAAGTGAAAGTTTCACTTTCCCTAATGTCCTAATATTCCTAAGCAAGAGATCGTACATTTCGCCTAATCAATTTACTAGAACAAATTCTAAACTACGTTGATCTTGATCCCTTTTAGGGTACGTACACACTTACTTGGTAAGGCAAGTCTACTTACTTCTTTCTTTATCTTTGTTCTTTATCATTGTATTTATAAAAAAGGGTAACCTTAATACATTAAAATCTCTGAGCACAAATAATCTAGGGTAACCATCCTTAGGGATGGATGTTGTGGGGTGCCTAACACCTTCTCCACATGTAATTAGACTCCCAAACCCTTCTTTTGGTTCAGAGGGACAATTTTCATTTCCTTTTCAAGAATCTCAATTATCCTTCTAATAAATTAGTGGCGACTTCATTTTTTCTCTACGTTTTCCCTTATGCACCCAAAGTGATAAAATGATGGCTTTTCATCGGCCGTCACGTTGTGACACCCATGTTTGGTAACAGGAATACAAAAAGATAACTGGGAATAATTTTTACAAGGGAATGAAAAATTATGAGAATGAAAAATTATGAGCGAGAGAAAAAAATTTATTCCCTCAATTCAGGTGGGAATAAAAGTTTCTCCTAGGAATAAATCCTTCACCCCCATTTCTAGACCAAATCCTCTTCATCGCGATATATCCTTCATCCCTCTCTCAAGTTCACTCCTTCATCCCTATAGACCCCTCTGTGACTCCATTGCCAAAAGCCCTCTCTATTTCATCGTCGGGGCTCACCAATGCCCTCTCTATGACTCTGTCACGGATCACCAATGCCATCTTTCTCTTCAGTCGTTGAATGCCCTCTCTATGTCCAACAGTACTTCATATGTTCATGAACTCCATTTTTCAGTGAAGTCTCTCTTCTTGCTTCTGTTTTGGTTTTGATTGGGTTGATTTTGTAGATAATTTTGGGTTTGATTTTGGTAGTATTGGCTTTGGGTTGTTGTGGGTTTTTGATTTTGAATCGTCCTCCATTCACAGATTATTTTTAGGTTCACTGAAATCATGAACTCAGAGATTTGCGAAATTGTTTACAAAATTACTTCCAAAAGTTCAACAAAGGAAAGAGACATTAGAAAAATGGTCATTTCCTTCTCTATTTGAAAAATGTTGTTTCCTTCTCTGTTTGAAAAAGTTCAACAAATTTCAGAGATTGGAAGACTTACTCGATTCCCTCTTTTTAGATCATGGGTATGATCTATGAATAATCTTCCCAGCATGATATGAAAAACCTTGTTATGAAATTACAAATTATTGAACCTTAAATGATTTTTCTTTAAAGATACTTGCACAACCGAATAGAAACTTGCTTCTAAATCAAGAAACTAAAAAATATCATCAATGTAATGGTTCTTTATCATAGAACCTTAAAGAACAGATAATAGCATAAAAGGAAAGGAAAGAAAGAAAGAGAGGAATGGATTTTGTTATTCAACTATGCACTTTGTTACAAATTGTTAGGCCTTTTCTTATACTACTAACTACCACATATTAGTTCCAATCATATTGACAAATCATTACAATTAAGCATTTTCTTTTCATTTTATTCTTTACTATGCCATGATTTCTATGGAACAGGAAGCTAGGAAGGAACAATATGAAATTTTGGTTACAAATAAGCCAAAAAACACAAAGTTGCCTATAACAAACAAAAGATTGGAAACTTTAAGAACATTATACATATTTGGCAGAGGAGAAATGTAATGCAATAACCCTTTTTTATTGTGGTAATGCTATCACCCATTTGCTGATAAAATTCATAAAAATGTGGACTAAATCTAATTTTTTTTATCATCTTTGAATAACTTATCTCCCATTTGATCCATTGATTTAAAGTTTTTGACTATGGATAGAAAAGAACAAATGTGGACCAATTATGATTTTGAAACTTCTTTGATGTCAGTTATTGCATTTAGAGTTATGCTTATCTTCATCAAGTGACTCTAGTCACTACATTTAATATTGAGTCAGGTTTTAAATTTTAACAGTTAGTAATATATGTTAGCTAAAGTAATATATGTTGTACATTTACATCACATATATATATTTATGAACATTTATATCACACAGATTCTTTTTTCCTATAAATATTTAATACTATGTACAACTATGTAGGGTGTTGGTTTCTCATGGATCAATTACAAAAAAGAAAGAAGATGCGGATTTTCGCTATTGTAGTTTTACAATTGCAAATGCTAGGTCATTTGATCATGATATTGACTTTATGCTTAACATATATCATGCTTTATGATAATGGACATCACAAGAAAAGGAAGTGGAATGCATTTAGTAGGCATCAAGTAAGAGAAGTTAATTTTGAGAGGGTTGTTTTTTTGTTCCATTTAGCATGTGTAGAAAACACTAAGATGGAGCTCCATTCCTTATGCCATTTGTTGAGAGTGACTGGTTAATTATAGCCATATAAAAATATAGGAGTGGAAGAGATGGTGGCAATTGTTTTACGCATACTTTCTCATGATGTTAAAAATAGAGTAATTAAAAGATAATTCATGAAGGGTGGTGAGACAATAAGTAAGAGTTTAAATTATGTTTTGCATGCCATTATAAGATGCTACAAAGAACTTATTAAAGTAGCTCAGCTAATCGAAGAAAACTGCACCGATGAGAGAAGGAAATGGTTCAAGGTAATGTTTGCAAATTCTTATTAAGAACAGTACCATGGTTCTTAATTATATTTTTGGACTATGGGAATTGTTGGTTTTTGGTTTTTGTTTTATTCAATGTAGAATTACTTAGGAGCACTAGATGGAACTTATATCAAGGTTAATGTATTAGAAGTTAATAAACCTAGATACAGAACAAGAAAGAGAGAAATTGCAATCGATGTACTGGGAGTATGTTCTTAAGACATGCAATTTATTTATGTCTTGGTTGGGTGGGAAGGTTCAGCTGCTGATTCTAGGATCTTAAGAGATGCTATAAGTTGTAGGAATAGTCTCAAAGTCCCTCAAAGTACTTGATGTTGTTATACATATATTTGTATAATTTATGTAGATTATCTATGAATTGAAATAATATGAAGTTGTATAATTTATAATAGGTTATTACTACCTATGTGATGCTGGATATATGAATAGTGAAGGGTTTCTAGCTCCCTATAGAGGACAAATGTATCATTTAGGTGATTGGAATCATAGGGCACAACCTAAAACCCCATAAGAGGTGTTTAATAAATTACATGCCCAAGCTAGAAATGTGATTGAAAAATGTTTTTGGATGCTGAAAGGTCGTTAGGCAATTTTAAGGAATAAGTCATTCTATTCAATTAAGACTCAAATAAGAATTATCACAACATGTTGCTTGTTGCATAATCATATCCGAAGACAAATGGCAGTGGATCCATTAGAAAGTGAAATCTTGGATACATAAGTTGACATCAATGATGAAGCTATACTTGGCGAAATAATTAGGCATGTTGAGCCAAGTGATGCTTGGAGCTTATGAAGAGACAATCTTGCCACACAAATGTTCAATGCTCGGATAAGAGGACAAGAACAAACTTTTGTATTGAAATTGAGCATTTTTATTTTATCTTTGTTTATTTATATTTGACAAAGAACTTTTGTATCCTTATGTTTATTTTCCTTTGGCAATGAACATTTGTAATGCTATCATTGAATCTATATATTTAGAACTTGTTGACTGCTTTATATATATTGTAGTTATATTGTAAAGTACTTTGTTCATCATTTATATGTTGTACAATATAATTTTTAGTAGTAAAAGATCATGGAAGAATCAAGCCAACCAAACCTTAATGGCAAAAAAGTCAATGGACAAAGTATGAAGATAAGATGCTTGTAGAATGCCTAGTGGAACTTAAAGCTTGTGGTAGGTGGAATGGAGATAATGGAATGTTCAAACCCAGTTATACAAAGCAATTATAACAATTGCTCTATATAAATATTCCAGTTGTGGATTGAAGGTCAGTCCACATATTGAATCTAGATGCAAGTAGCTAAAGAAGCAATATACTGACATTGTTGACATGCTAAAGATAAGTGGTTTTGGATGGGATGATCAACAAAAAATGATTTTGGTGGATAAAGAAATATATCTAGATTGGGTTAAGGTATGATACAATTATTTAACTTTTATTGACATGTAGGCTCCCTTTATTTCATTATTTACCTTATACTAACATAACTTAATTTGTCTATTTCTCTATAGTCACATCCTAATGCTGCTGGTTTGTTCAAGAAGCCTTTCCCTCATTATGATAACTTAGCATTAGTGTATGGAAAAGACAGAGCCAATGGATCAGGTGCTGAATGTTTTGTTGATCAAGCTGAGGCAATAAATAGAGAGTTGGAAGAAGAAACTCAGAATTTGGATGTAGATGCTGATGAAGATAATTTGGATGGCACTCTAGTGGATTCTGTGGCTGAAACATAAGATCTTCCAACTTTTCCCCCCACACTGCTGGTACTGCAAATGTTCAGAATTCAACATTTATTGCAAAGGGAAAGAGGAAGAGGAATGGAGGGAGTGATTTTGCTGCCGAACAAATTGCAGATACCATTGAGGTGCATAGAAAGGTATATGAAGGCACTAAAGACAGTATTGGTGAACTTGTACTCTATTTCAAGAATGAGAATGATGCAAAAAATAGGAAGATGCAGATGTTTGATGAATTGGCTAAGATTGAGGGGCTGACGGATACGGATAGATTGAAGGCAGGAGTTATCATTATGGAGAAGCTACATTTAGTAAATTGTTTATTTGCTATAGAACATCATATGAAATATGCTTTTGTGCAACACATTCTCGTAACACACAACTTGTAGTAATTTTGATTTGGTTATGAATTTGTGTAATTTTGATTTGGCTATCAACTTGTGTAATTTTGATTTAGTGGATTCTACTAAAATGAAGTCACTGGGTAGCATTGGGTTTGATTTAACATTGTTAGAGTTCTTTTTATTGTATTGTACGGTCATTTTAAGTACTCCTTAGTTATTACTTAATTTGATTAACATGTTTTTTTTTTTTTTTTTTGCATAGATATGGTTATATTTCAACTAGTTATGAACTTGGTAGGATTTTCTAGAAAGATTGTTATGTTGTTAAAACTTAGGATGTTTAGTGGGTTTTCCCTAATGTGATTATATTTCGACTAATTTTTATTTTGATGTAAAACTTTTATAATGATAAAATTATTTATAATGCTTTTTATATTTAACAAATATATTTTATTAAAATTGATTAATGTGAAAATTAAAAAAAATTATAAAATTTTTATAATGATAGATAATTTATAATCTTGGAATTATGAAAGTATATATGTTATTTTATTTAATTACTTTTTAATTCAACAAAATGGCATTTCTAGAAAACTTACTTCTATTCCTGGAAATCTGCTACCTGTGTTAGTGACGAAAGTCCACGTATCATATAACTGTTAACATGTTAATAATATCACGTGAACTTCTATCACTGCTACATCAGCTTTCCATTTACCATATTTAACGAAGTGACCAAATTGATCAATGAATCTTTGAGGGATGAAATTGAGATGAAGTGTATCTTTAAAGCACCAATATATGAACTTTTAATTTCATAAGATTAAAGAAATTTTACTTTCACAAAAAATTTTCCCATAATCTTTCACAAAAATTTTTCAAACCACCCATCAAAATAAGATAAGTGATTATAAACAGAAATTGTAGAAATTTATAAAAAAAAAGTTGTAATGTAAAATATATCTAAAATTAAATTATATCAATTTATATTATTCAATTGAGAAATAATATTCTCACACTTTTCTCTCTTAAACCTAATTTTTTATCATAGATATAATATATAAAATTAATAAATATGATTAATAAATAATAATAAAATAATATATATAAAAAATATAAAAAAAAAAAATATGAGAGACTCAATTCAATCATATGCCAGTCACCAAACTAACCTTTGTTTCCGTATAGAAGCTGCAATATAGCCTACAGTCCTCGCCATAGCATAATGACTTCTCCATTATACCCACGTGCATTCCACGTGACCGAGTGAAGTAGGCCCCACACAAACACACCAGCCCCACTGACAATAACCTTAGAGATCTCCACGTGCAAGGATTTGAAAAGCATGAAGCTCGAGAGAGAGAAAGAGGGGCATTTGAGTAATAAGTTACACAGAAAAGGAGGAGGGCCACAAAGCCCGGTTCATCACAAAATAATGCATCGTCATCAAGATGAAAGCAATAATAAGCCCAAAGTGGGCCCAGCGGTAAATGAGGGAAAATGATGGGTGGGAGGGTTGTGGCCCACAAAGCTGGGGATTGGGGAGCTGAGAGAGGAGTTGCACTGCTCCAATGAAACATGGGGCATCCTTTACATTCATTTGGACAAACGATGAGGTTCTATTTTGGTTATTAGGTGACTTTGGGACTCTGGACCATCGTTGAGCTCCCAAAACACAGTCGTAAAAAGTTGAAGGTAGAGTTGCTAAAAATAACACTTGTCTACTCCAATTCATTACCAAAATAAAATATAATATATAAAAATTCATGTGTAAATTAGGTTAGTCTTCTATAATGATTAAAAACAAAAAAATTTGTGCAATTTATTTTTTGGTATCTCAAAAAGTATTATATTCTAATCAGTGTTATTAAAAATTCATTTTTTCTATCATTCTATTCTAAGACAATTTTTAAAATTATTTGAGACATGAAAAAAAAATTATTAAGACATTGTTTTAGAATAATGTCTCTTAAAGTATTTTAACAAGAATAATCTTTAAGAAATTAAAAATTTTTAATAATATAAAGGTGTTACCTTTTTTTTCTTTACTTTCATAGGAACCTAGAGAGTAATATAGTGCATATAATCTTACACAATTACATGTAATTTTTTTTTTTTGCAAAACTTAAATTCATTTACATGCGTAGCTGTGCATTAGTGATTCACTACTTATATATATAATGACACACAATTGTGTATATGTACTATTTTATTTGGAATTTATGATATTACATTTCCATATTTCCTTAATTATGTTATCCAAAAAAAAAAAATTAGGCTTACTTTTTTTTTTGTTTATTAAGTTTGAACTTGCAAATTCTCAACCCTTAAGACAAATTCAGTACCATGAAATCACAAACTTATTGGTAATTATGCTTGCTTTTAATAGCATAAAACCTAAACGGGGCATGCAAAATGCAACTATTGAATTATCATCATTCTTTCTCTTATTTCATAACTCCATTAATTTATAGATTGCCATGAAAAAGAAAAGAAATTGAAAAAAAAGTAAAAATAAACAAATATTTTGATTATTCTGAACAGATAAAATGAATGTCAAGAACTGCCATTCCTGCAGCTTCTCTTCTTTCCAGAGTTATATATACCTCATCATTCAGGAATATTTTTAAAAAAATTGAATCTTATGAAATACATTTTTATTGTTAAAATTCTTATTCAGTAATTTTTTTATTTCGTTTCCATATATTTACTTTTTAAAAAAATTAAATAATATATATTGTCTAACTGTAGTTTCTTTAAAAAAATGGTTTATATTTCATCTTATTTTCATCCAAATTCAAGATGAAAATAATTTAGGAGAGATGGAATGCAAGTAGTGGCACTACTCCACCTTTATTTTAGGAGAGTTTATTTTTAGGTGCCTAATATAGAAGTATCTAATTTTATAACGGTGGCATATGAGATTTTATTTATTTATTTATTTTAGTACTATTATAAGGTATAATTCTTATTTTTTTAAGCATCTAAGAGAAAAATAAACTTTATTAAATATTATTTAAAAATACAGTATTTTTGAATTATGAATCGAGGCGAGAGTGAGGAAAGGGAGGCCCTACCAACTCCCCGTGACTTGTCCCCAGCCTTTTCCTTTGTTTGTATTTTTTGCGTGTGGATCTTGTGCAGTCAGGTCTTTGACTGCATGGTTTCCAATTGAATAATCCTTTGTCTGTATTTTTTGAAGAGGCCTTTTCCTTTAGTTTCTCCTACCTTTACATAGCCTTTTCCTTTGTTTGTATTGATTGGATGGCCAAGATTTATTCAAAAAAATTTTTAAAATTGTCTCGATATGTGTGTCATGAAAAAAAATAAAAAAATTTTGAACGACTAAGATTTGACTGAATCCCATGCAGTTGGGATCTGACTGCATGGGATCCAGATCCGTATTTCCCACCCACAATTCTCGTGGTAGGAAAAATATTTCTTTATCCTTATTTCACCGTATGGAAGGAAAAAAAAAAATTAAAACACAAAAATTTTATAAAAATAATTTAAATTTTTAATTTTATATTTTAAATTAAAAAATAGTAGTAAATTTTGGTATACATTTTAATCTTTTTAATAAAAGAAATATATAAAATACTAAAATAGATATACATATATATTAAACAAATATTATATAATAAGGATATTTTAATGATTTTATTATAACAGATCCCCGCAGCAGAGTAGGGCAAGGGGTATAATTCCTGTATCTATCCCCAAATATTTAACAGGAGAAATTCCCTTCGTTCTTATTTTGTGGGGAAAAAATCTACTTTATCGTGATCCTCCCACGAGATAGTCCCTTTAATTTGAAGATCTCAAATACAGAAGAATTTTGCCATACCTAGTCTGGATG
Source organism: Ceratonia siliqua (assembly GCA_034509205.1). NCBI lineage: Eukaryota > Viridiplantae > Streptophyta > Magnoliopsida > Fabales > Fabaceae > Ceratonia > Ceratonia siliqua. Next base: position 35,539 of record JASKGM010026525.1, on the reverse strand, counting down.
CACCAGATGGAATTATTCTTTTATTTTTGTGTAGCTTTCTTTTCTTACCAAGCAAGTATAGAATGATTTTTATTCCACAGTTCCCATTTTCATCCACACCAATCATACTCTTAAGTAAAATTACAAGTGAATTGGAACAGGATGCATGGATGCACTCATTTCCAAAACTCCTTACCCTACCAATGGCCCCAAGGAAACAGAAAATTTTGCAGTATGAAACTAAAGGAAAAGGACTCTTCTCCTACCTTGTACTACAGATTTCTGATGAGAGATTCTCTTTTGGGTCACTCAGGATTTGTTGCCAAACCATAGTTGGCTATGTAAAGGACAACGTCTCAGACTGTGTCTATGGAAGCATAGGCATGAGCCCCAACAGCAATTTAAGCTCATTTTAGCATTATTCATACACCGACACTTTATGCTCAACAAGGGAACACAATTTTGTATTATCATAGCATTTTTCTATTCATTGTGAAATAATTTAAGGTTACCTTAAGTTAATTTGGCTAATTCATATACCTATGAAGCAATATCTTCACATGTACTCACATGCATATTAATTTATTTTTAAAAAAATATTAAAATTTTGAGTAAAATACTCTCTCCTCTCTTGAGAGATATTTTAATTATATCCCCTTCTCATCTATTTTGAAAACATATACTATTCTCCCTTATAAATGATAAACAAGCTACAACTAAACTAAAAAAGAGAACTTTCGTTAAAGTTGACTGTTATCTTCTGATTAAATGTTTAATTTTTTTAATATGACCAAAATACTATTTTTTTTTTTACCTTTCATTAACATTGTGACTTGTTTCGTATAGTAGAAGATAACATGGATGAAATTATCTTTAATCCAACCCTCTAATTATTATAAATATAAAAATATTTAATAAAATAAATATTATTAAAAATTTTAAAATAAATAATAAATAATACAAAAAGAATATAATTATATAAATTATATATATAATATAAAAATATAATTAAATATATAATATTAAATAATCTATAAATAATAGATATTAACTAAAATTAATATTTTAATATGATCAAAACTATGAAAAAATAAACTTTTTCAAGTAAATTTTTTTAAAAAAAGTTCAAGTAATATTTTTTTAAAACAGAAAAAAATATTTTGAAGTAATTATATTTTTAAAACAAAAAAATTTAAGTAATAATATTTCTAAAACAAAAAAATGATTTTTTTCAAGTTAAGATATTTTTAAAATAAAAAAAAATATTTTTGTAGTAATGTTATTTTTCAAAGAAAAAAATATTTTTTTTCAACTAATTATATTTTTAAAATAAAAAAATAAATCAAGCCCAGTCAAACACTGAGTTGCTTGTGCTCAGCACATTTAATAAGCGAGCTTCTCAAACTTCGCTAGTTTAATAAATGAGTTTTAAATTTAGTTCAAATTAGACTCAATTAATAATATATACTAAATACAAATATCTTATAAATGTGATGTCATTTAATATATAAGATCAAAATGATAACATATCAATGAATTTCTTATTTTGAATACATATTGGATATGTGAATACACTCATTTCTCCACTTTTAGACAAACCTCTTTTACTTTTGGACAAATACGGTGTTCAAATTGAACCGCGCTACCCCAACAAACAAAAAATAAACCTAGCAAAGCCAGAGTTGCGTGCCCAACTAAAATATTATATAGTACTCTAGTTTATCGAGTCAATTATTTTCCGTTGCTCTTTTAATTTAGTGGCATCGATGGAATTCTAAATATTAATATTTTATTTTATATAATAATATTGTATGATATTTTTTTTATTTTTGTATTTATAAAGCATTATTATAAAATTATTTAAAATACTAAAAAAAGTAATGTATAATTCAGTATCTCTGAAATTATATGAACTTATAATATATATTAGGAAACTTCCATTATTATTTTGATTGATGTATTTTAATATTCATTATCTATTTTATTTTTATGTGTTATTACATATATTTAAAATATTTATTATTTATAGTATAATATATATTTTCCTACATGTAAAATTACTTCTTCTTTTTTAAAGTCATATTTTGAGCTCTTTATCTAGCAAATGTGATTACCATCATGTTTTTGAATATATAAATAAAATAAAATTAGCCAATCCATAGTAGGTTTAATTTCAATTTTAACTCGTTTAAGTAAATTTTTAACATTTAACTTACGAAGCATTTCATATACCAACATTTTTAAACTATTAAATAAGATAACTTAATATTTTATAGTTTTATATTTTTGAATGTTCAAAATTTCTCCATAAGTCTCCTTGTGGTGGTACCTGTAAGCTGTGATGAATTCAAGATTTTTGTTAAGTGAAGCCAATGTTAATATAAAAAAATTTATAATAATAATAATTTTAAAAATAAATAATAAAAATAAAATATTATTATAAATATATCATTAAGTGAATAAAAGACATGTTTTTAAAGTTGTCCTTTATGAATCTTCATTTATTGAAATCAACACATTATAACCTGGTTAGAAATAATATCAAATGCATTTTCTCAACATTTAATCTTGTAAGGTTTCAGAGAGACTCAAATGAAGAGATGAAGAGAAACTGAATTGTATATTGAATGAATATCATTGTGAAACAGCTACACAGTATATGTAGACAATTATAGCAACTAACTCTGATAACAGACTATGCTGACTAAGCTCAACATCCTAACTAATTAGTTACATGTCATCAGATGAAGCCATATCACTTAACACTCCCCCTCAAACTCAGTGGATCTTCATCAAGTGCATTGGGTTTGTCTCTATGCAAAATAAACTTATGTTCTGAGAGTGCTTTGGTTAAAGTGTCAGCCACTTGATTAGTATAATGATATGCTTCAAAGCCACCTGTTTCTGGATCACCTATTCTCGAACAAAGAAGAGATCAAGCTCTACGTGTTTGGTTCTCTGATGTAGAACTAGACTGGCAGAGAGGGAAAACGTGCTTAAGTTGTCACAGTAAATTAAAGGAGGTTCAGCTTTTGTTACTTGCAATTTTGAAAACAATGATTTGATCCAAGTGACTTTTGCCACTGTTTTTGCCAAACTCTTACACTCTGCCTCAATGCTTGACCTTGATACAGTGCTTTGTTTCTTAGAAGCCCAGGAAACCAGGTTAGATCCAAAGAAGACACAAAAGCAGTTGTTGATCTTCTATCATCAATATCAATTGCCTAATCTGCATCACAATGAGCTACAAGGTTCAATTGTTCACTCTTAACAGCATACTAGTGTGAAGTCAAAGGTTCTTGCATGAATTGACAAACCTTGTTTATAGAGAATCCAATCTCTAGTCTGGTCACTGTCATATATTGTAGAGCTTTTATAATAGATCTGTAGAGTTGTGAATATTCAAATAAATCTGTCCCTTTCGCCGAGTCTGGAGTCATAAGCGTAGGAGTAGGTTTGGCTTGTGCCATAAGAGCTTTATGTAGCAAATCATTGATGTACTTTGTTTGGGATAATAGTAATCCTCCATCTCTTGTAGCTTTTACTTGAATACCTAGGAAATAATCTACAATTCCTAGGTCTTTAAGAGAGAACTCACTATTCAACTCAAAAATTAATTTCTTGATTGCTGCCTCTGAACTTCTAGTAATTAAGATATCGTCTACATACACAAGAAAATATGTTATCTCCTAATTATTGTTCCTACTTAAGAGTGACTGATCACATTTGGCATATTTGATTTTGAGAAAGTTGAGAGCTTGTGCTAGCCTTGAAAACCAGGCTTTTGGTGCCTCTTTCAAGTCATAAAGGGCTTTGTCAAGCTTACACCTAGATTAGCACCTCCTTGTTCAAACCCTAGTGGCTGCATTATGTAAACTTCCTCTTTCAAAAACCCATTTAGAAAAGAGTTATTGACATCTAGTTGGTAGATTCTCCAACCTTGAGCTAGAGCTAATGTCAACACTACTCTAATTGTAGTTGGTTTCACCACTAGAGAGAATGTTTCAGAATAATCAAAGCCCTCCCTCTAATGAAACGCTTTAGCCACCTAGGTCTTACATCTCTGCAGTGTACCATCTGAGTTTTGTCTCACTTTGTAGACCCACCTACAGCCTATAGCCTTCCTTCCTTCAGGTAATTAGACTAAGTGCCAAGTATTGTTTCTTAGCAAGGCATCATATTCTTTTTGCATAGCTGATTTCTAGTAAGCTTGAGACAATGCTTCTAACAAAGAGGTGGATTCACTAGGTAGTGAGTTTACTATGTATACTTTGGGTTTACACACTCCATGCTTAGCTCTTATGATCATCTGATGGGAGTTGAGATAATTTAAATTAGATGTCTCAGCATTTTGGTGTGATGCAATAACAGGTTCACTTAAGGGATGATACTGCATCTCATAGTTTAGTGGTTCTACATATTGAGGTTCAATGTGAACTTCTCTGTTAGGTTCACTACCTTTTAAATATTGTGATGGTGAAGGTCCTAAAACTAGGTCACCAATAGAATGAATTGATGAACCAACAAGATACATGTTAGAAGATGAGCTGATAGGTAACATTGGTTGTGAGGCACTCACTGTGTAGAAGGGAAGTGTCCCTCTTGAAGCATTGGACTATGTCTAGTGCATTTTTATATAAAGGACTTCTTCTTCATTGAATATAACATCTCTAGAAACATATAGCATTCCAAATGGAGAAAGGCACTTATAGCCCTTATGTTGAGTACTATAACTAAGAAAGGTGCACGGGACAGTCCTGAATTGTAACTTATGTTTATTAAAGGGCTTGGTGTTGGGATAACAACTGCACCTAAACACTTTAAGAGCCTTGTAATATGGTTTCACCATGAACAGTAGTTTTACGATGGATTTATTGGAGGTATTACTGGAAGGAATTCTATTACATAGGTGAGTGGCAATAAGAAATGCCTCATTCCAAAACTTGGTAGGCAATGATGCATTAGCTAATAAAGTGAGACCTGTCAACTAAATACTCGTGTTTCCTCTCTGCAGTTCTATTTTGCTCATGGGTATGTGGGCATGACACTCTATGAACAATGCCATTCTCTTTAAGGTAAGACACAGAGGCCCTAAATTCACCCCTTAGTTAGTTTGCAGAGATTTAATGGGAAGATTAAGTTGGTTTTCAACTAAGGATTTGAATTCTTGAAAGGCTGACAGTGCTTTTGATTTGTGCTTTAAGAGATATAACCATGTGTACTTGCTATAGCTATACTCATCAATAAAACTTATATAATAGGTATAACCTTGAGAAGAATTTATAGGAAAGGGGCCCCAGAGGTCCGAATGTACAAGTTGCGAAGGTTGAGAATAATTTGAAACTAAAGTATAAAATGGAAACTTATGAATTTTCCAAGACAACATAGCTCATAGAATTTGACATCTTCTTTATTCAATGTAGGAAGATTACGAGTCCTAAGAACTTGATTTAAAATCTTAGAAGATGGATGGCCAAATTTACACTACCATGTATGGAACAAAGAAAGGTTACATTTAGGTAAAGTGTAATGATTTATGGGTGAGGTACCAGCTTGGTTACTTGGAATACCCCATTTTAAAAAAAAAATTTGGTGAAGGAGGGCCCGTATGTAAATAACATAAAGCCAAAGGACTAATTAACAAATTACAATTTTTAGAAATTTGCAAATCAGTCCCCCCTTCCTTTTAAAAGCCAAAAACCTAAATTTTCTTCCATTCCTTTTTCTCCCTGTGCGGCGCCCTCTGTAAGTCTTCCCTCTCCTACGTGTTGCTCGATTGGTGGCCGTGAGAGCTCACCTCCGTCGTGCTGCCAGTAGGTCCAGCCAAACTCGGCCATCTCCCACCATTCCCAGCCACCATAACCGTCGGCGTGGATGTCAGAACCAGCTGGAAGTCGCTGGTTCCGTGGCTCAACTCCGATGATGTTCCAACAAATTTTCAGCGATGTGTTGCCGCGTGGAAACTTGATTTTGGTATCCCAATCCTTCTGCAAATCTAGTTTTTCGAGTTTCCCTTTTGTTGTAAGTAAATCCATCCACTTTTCTGAGCAATACTTTAGCTAGAAATATGGCATTTCTTCTAGGAAACAATTTCATTTTTGGGGCAAATTGTTGAATGAATTGAAACCTCTTTTAAAAAAGGATGTTGTGAATCAAACCCCCAGAATGCTTGCTGTGATTTAGAAGTCTTGTTCAGAGTTCTTCCTTCATTAAATTTCCTGATTTATATGGCTTATTTAGAATGTAGTTTTGGGGTGCACACAAGGTGTTTGATAAAATGTCAAAGAGAAGACTATGTCAATTTCACTCTTTGCTCCTTAGGATACTACCACATGGATGTCTAAAGAATTGTGCCAACTACTAGTTAAGTTCATGTTGAGAAGTTTAAATATGAAAAGTGAACATTTCGCTATAGGTGGATATATGAAATTTTAACCCTTTTAAATGGTTGTGAAAATTTTGGAAGTTAAACTATAGTATAATTCTTATTCAAGTATGGTGGGACTAAAAATCAATTATGCAAGTTAAGTATTTTTCTAGTTATTAGAATAATAACAGGAAAGTAGCAATAGATTTAGCATACTGATGGATTATGAATATCTGGTTGCACATAGGCTCGTCAGAAAGCTCGTCAAAAATCAACCCGTTGGAAATAACTCTGTCCTAAAGTAGAAACAATTGGAGCTTGATTAGTAAGTCTCCAAATTTAGCGAAGGTGAGTGGATTCTTACTTACCCCTTGATGCATGAATTATTAAAGTTTACCTTGTGGATAAATGATGTTATTTGAGTATGTTTTGAGGAAAGTAATATATATTTATATGTGAATTTATTATTTTGTCCATAGCATGAAAAGTATCTGGACTTTGATATTTTGAAAGTCTGAATGGTACAAGTATTATGAAAGTAATTTAGAACTATAATCTGGGATCCGTAGTAGAGTGGTGGTAGAACCACTAGGTGCACCTAGGTCGCAACTTTTATCAGTTGAGGACAGTTCCTGATAAAGGGTACTTCTGTCAGTAAGTGTAGTTCTTGACAGAAGATTGAGTGTTATTGTGAATGGTTCCTCCGGATGAGAATGCATGGAAGAGAACAGGAAATTTAGTTTCCCTTCTGTGAGTGCAGTTCCCAAAGGTGAGGATTGGGTTACCCTCCAGTTGAGATTTATCTTCTGGAGCGGGAACACTGTTTTCTCAGTTTAGGTTCTCCCCTATATATTGATGGATCCTAGGAAATTATACTTTGATTAAAGTACTATTGGATATACTGTTATTTCAAATTTCATGTTATGTAAATTATGATTATGAAGCAAGAATTATTTTCTTTCCTGAATGTAATGTGCATTAGGTGCTTATTATGTTTAAGAGTACTAAAATAAATTTCATATTATTTTAGCAGTAATGCACGCTACATGATGGGGTTTATGTATCAATTGGTAAGTTTGATTTCTATTCACTGAGTTGCTAGACTCACCCCTCAACTTTAACATTTTCAGATCAGGATATCGGTGGACTTCCCTCAGCTCCGCCTGCACCTTTTGAACCCACTGATTGAATTTGGTAGGCACCACTTGGATTAGAAGTTTTGGAGTTACTTGAGAATTGTGGACAGATGTTGGATAGGTTAAAATTGCATTTTTGTTTATTTTCATGGTCTGTAAGTTAAATTGCATAGTTCTGTTTAATTTGGATATACAGTCTATGATGGACTATTTACTGCTTTTCTGATAAGCCACTAAGGCTTCTGGTTGATGGTGGGCATGTCCACCTTTTATTTTAACATATTTGTACCCTGGGATAGTTTATATTTTAGTGGAAACTCTACCGAAATTTTTAATAAATTATGGACTTAGAATTATTTTTTATGAAATGGTATTTCAGCTTTATCATTTATTTAAGAATGATTTTGAATGATATTATCTGCATTGGTATTTTAGGCTGGTAGGAAATTACCTGAAGGGTAATTCCCTACGCCGGTCACGTGTCCTAAATTGGGGCGTGACAGGTTAGGTGTTTGAAACACATAAAGGCCATCTTTAATTTTCCCCTTGAGCAAGGTGGTTTTGGTGTCCTATGATTTCACAAAATAATCAAATTGGTGGAATTCATAGTACACATGGTTATCTATAGAAAACTTAGAAACACTAATCAAATTCTTTGTTATGCTAGGGACATGCAGTATGTTATTAAGCACAAATGAACTTGAGCTATGTAAAGATCACAAGTAAGAATGACTAATACAATTAATAGTCAGACCTGTACCATTGTTAATTTGGAGCTTATCTGTTCCATTCTATGGTGTGTTATGTATCAAGTTATGAACATCTTAAGTAATATGATGAGTGACCCCTAAATCAAGGTACCATTCTTGGTTAGTCATGACTCCTCCTTCTAGAACAGCCACTGAATTTGATCAATTGATAGGCAGATGGTTTAGAGGTATTCCTTGAGCCTTGTTACTACTAGTTTTGTGCTTTAGGAGGACCTTCATACTCATAATTGTACCAATGGTAGCAATAGTAACCCATGTGACCAATGGTAGCAACATTGAATCCTTTGGTGTTGTTTTGGAATTGAGAATTTTGACCATATCCTCTACCCTAACTTTTCTTTTCTTGTAGTTGAGTTGTAGCAAGATTAGCTGAGATAAATCAACATTCTTGTTCTTTTCCAATTGACTCTCATGTGTGAGAAGTAGAGCTTTAAGTTCCTCTACTGTGTAGTAGTCTGATATATATAGCATAGCTGTAACAAATGGTTCATACTCCTCTGTGAGACCATATAAGATTGCCTTAATGTGGTTACTTTGAGAAATTAGACTGCCCATGGAAGCCATAGAATCAGCACAATGCTTAATCTTGATCAGGTAGTCATTGAATGTCATAGAGCCTTTCTTAATGCTACTCAACTATGCCTTATATTGTTTAACCTTTGCTCGAGTTTGTGAAGTAAACGTTTCGATCTTCTCCCATATTTCAAAGGCATGGACGCATCCTACTATTCTAGTGAGTAAGCTTTCGTTCATGGAGGATAGGAGCCAGGACACAAAGAGTTGCTCCTATCTCTCCCAATCATGTAAATCAGGATTGATTCCACTTTGCTCTCTATCGTCCTTAGTACAGAAACATGATGACATTGCTCGAGGACCTTTAATGAAAGCATAAGGATTATGACCATGAATCGTAGCTAACACCTTTTGTTACCCTAGAAAGTAATTTTTTTGGTCTAATTTGATGGCCAGTGGATGCACAAAAGTTAACAATGGAGCTCTTGATCCTCCTGGAATGGATTCTCAACCCATTGTTGGTGCTTAAGGCCCCAATACCATGTAAGGTTTTAGAGAGACTCAAATAAAGAGATAAAGAGAAACTGAAGTGTATATTGAATGAATATCATTGTGATACTGCTACATAGTATATGTAGACAATTACAGCAACTAACTCGAATAACAAACTGTGCTGACTAAGCTCAACAACCTAACTAACTAGTGACATGTCATCAGATGGAGCCACATCAACTAACAAATCTTCACTATGTTCACTGCTGAGAAGCATTATTTTACGTTTAGTTTATATAGGTAAAATCAAAGATAACTTCAAAAACAAATACAATATTAGATAAGTAAATATGTTTTTTTTTGTTTATACCTAAAAAGATCACCAAGTCCATATAATATAATGAAATAAGAAGTCTGGATGGCATTGTAGTGCTAAAAAAAGTGGTAAATAGGTTGGATGATATTTTAACAATATAAAATATGGGTTAGTTGTAGGGCACTTCTCTTTTAAATACTATTAGCCCAAACTCCAATTGAGATTATTAACACTATCTTTACGTATAACAAATTTTTTTTAAAAAAATAAACAAAATGTAAATTTAAAATGCCAATCCAAGTAGGGTCACTTGAGCCCACTTGCAATGAATTGGGTCTTTCCCTACCTACAAATAGGGGTGGAAATTGGTCATGCCAGGCTAGACTTTGGCTAAAATAGGCCAAGCCAGCATGTCAAAAACTCGGCCTGAGCCTGGCCTATATCCTGGCCTATTTATAAATTCTGCTAAGCCTGACCTAACCTGTTAGCCTATTTAGGCATGTCTAGAAATAAGCATAAAATAAGTATTGGCCTACAAGCCCAAAAATAGGCTTCAGCCTACAAGGCCAAATGTAGGTCATTGGCCTTTTTTGTCCTACATATAGTATTATATTATATATTTAAAAAATTATAAAAATAATATATATATATATATATATTATAAAAATATAAATATAAGCCCACCTACAAGCCTATAGGCCAGGCCTTTGGTATAAAGGCCTAGTCTATTTAGTTAATTAGGCTTATATAAAGGCCTTGGCTTGGCCTAAATTACTAAATAGGCTAGGCCTAAACTACTAAATAGGCTAGGCCAACAGTAGGCCAGGCTATAGGCTTTTGCTAGGCTACTTGACCTACTTCCACCCGTACTTGCAAATACAAAGGGTTAGAGCCTTAAACCAAGGGAATAATAACTTTCTCACTCTGATAATTAAGTTAGTATTAATATTTTGGAGGTATTTTGATGACGATTTCTATCTTTGTCATTGAAAATTAATTTTCTTATAGTAAGTTGGAGGCTCTATATATATAAAAAAAGATGCTATGGCGGTAATAAAGCCTTTTTGTAGTACGAAAAATTGTATAATTACATAGTGGATTTTATAATTTTTTAGTGAGGCACACAACGAAACTATTTTACTAATGCAGTAAAGAGGATAAGATTCACGAGAACATTATGTCTATTTATTGAGATTCTCAATTCTACAAGGTCATCAGGTGTTTCGGAGAAGGGAAGGAGGTCTTCGACTGATGAGGTTGAGATTTGGTTCAATCTCGATTAGGTCATGTATCATGAGTTTCCAATGTTGACATGATACGATTAATTGAAACTCTAAGACTATTTATCTAAGACAAAAATATTTAGATAGATATAATAATATCGGTCCACTAAAACTTTTAAATTTCCTTTGAAGCACAGATGCCAAAAATTATTGTCATAATTAAGGTTACAATATAACTAAAGCCTTGTTTGTTTGAGTTTATTCTAATAATAAGTTACTTTTTTTCAAAAAATAATGCATTATGATAAAAATATATATGTTTGTCTGGACTTATAGAAAAATGATAAGTTAATGAAAATGGAGAAAACCTCCTATAAGGAGAAGCTAAAAATTGTAGCTTCTCCTAATAAGGAGAAAAATAAGAAGAGAGAGAAACTTTCATCTCCAAAATTGTTCACCCTTCTTTAAAAGTCCTTCTTAATTATTGCATCCAAACACAAAACAATTTCTCCTTAAAAATAAGTCATTCCTCCTGCAGGAGAAGGAGAAAATGCATTCTCTAGTAAGCCCAAACAAACAGCCCCTAAGAAGATTGACTACTCAATCTATACAAAAAAAGTTTATTGATTTTTAATCCTTAAGAACAAGTTTAAAATTTTGTTAATTTCTAAAATACATTTTTCACCAAAACAATCATTAAACTACCACTGTGTTTTCTATTCCCACCTTAAACCCTTATTTTATATCAGTTTTATCCTTGTCTTTACAATTAAAATCCCTCTCAAAACAAATAAAGGACTTTAAATTTGCTATCTAATTAACACATTCGCTATGTATTAAACTAAGGCTATGTTTGTTTTGCTAAAAACAAATTCTATGATAAACTTTTCTGGCATAAAAATATTTTTTAGTATTTATTTTACTAGAAAAGAATTTTCAACAATCTAAATTTTGCTTCAATATTTTAAAGACATTTTTTATAAAAAATAAGTATGAAAACCATTTTCAATTTATTTAAACCTGTTACTATCAACCTATTACCACTCACTATCACAATCATCATTGTGGCTACAAAATATTTAATCAAGCTTGAGGTTAGGCTCAAGTCAAACTAAAATTTTGCAAATGAGTTAGGTTTAAGCTTAATCTTAGGTATTTGAGCTAAGCTTAGGCTCAATAAAATTTTTTGGAAAAGAGAATAGCTTGGGTCCAGGTTTAAACTTAAATAATTCTGTTTGACCCAGCTTAAGTTGAAATAAGAATTTTAAAAATGAGCCGGGCCTACACTTAAGTTTTTTTTTTCTATGAAAAATATGACCTATGATATAGCCACTACTATCGTCCTTAGCTCCTACCCCACCACTATTGCTAGTCATCATTATCGTATAACTAATTATTGCTTGACAAAAAAAATTATTCATTTAATTTAAACAAAAAAATTTCTACTTAATTTTTTTTAATGAAACAAACAATATATTGTTTTTTTAAAAAAATTTTAAGAAAACTTTTCAAAAATAATTTTTTTCTTAAAAAATCTTATTTTTTGACAAAAAAACATATTTTAAAAGAAAATAAAAGATCAATAATGAAATTGATAAAAGAAAAAAAGGTGAATTATAGTTTACCCTTATGGGTTTGGTTCAACATTAATTTGCGTCTTCTTATTTAAAGTTTGTCATTTAGCTCTTTATGATTGATTATTGTCTGAAATTTTAAAATTAATTTAAATATAAATAACAATGTGAATGTTAACTTGATGAATTGTTTTATTATTGAAAGTTTATTTCATTTATACATTTAATTTTATAGCTTTCTAACAGTGGCATATCCATAAATTTTAATTAATGAAGGTAAGAAGTAAACTATAAATGGGAGATTACAAGAGTAATTCCCACTCTCACCAAATTTCTAATTATGCCTAATGTCTCTCACACAAAATACATAATCTCATGGCCAAAAACCACAAGATATCACTACTTCTACAAATTATAGTTATTCTCTACGTGTTTTCATATTTTGAAAATGTTGTATAATTTTTTTATTTTCAACACTATCAAAAATATTTCTCTCTATATATGTGACCAAATTTCAAACAATCATTAAACTATTCATTTCCCATATGATTGTACAATGGCAGATTTAGAAAGTTTAGATATTGGGGGCAATTAGAAAGTTTAGATATTGGGGGCAATTCATTAAGCCAAAAATGGGATATTACAAAAGTAGTTCTCATTCTCACTAAATTCTTAATTGCACCCAATGTCACCACACATAATACATAATCTCATCATTCTCAACACAAGATACCTTAGCTTTTATAAATTACAATTATTCTCTACGTATTTTCATATTTTGAAAATGTATAATTTTTCATTTTCACCACTATAAAAAATATCTCTCTGTATATATGTGATCAAACAATCATTCAACCATCCATCTCCCATACGATTGCACATTCTATTTTTCACAAAATTCATTGCAAAGAAATGTCATGCCAGATTCCAGGCATGTGACTGGCATAGGAAGCTACATGGCAACCTACTCGCCTCCTTTATGTTCATATGCAACTCAATTAATTGTAACTCAATTTAAATTAAAACAATAATGCCATGGCTCAAACACGTAAAAACCATAATTTATAGAAAAGAATTCATCATTTCATTTTTACATAAATTTAGGAAAAATTTCCACTGAAATATGGACATCCTAGGGGTATGCCTGCAACCAAAACAGGAGAACAAGTTAACCATTTAAAAATCCACTGCCTTAGTGGCTTAAAACAACAAAAGACGACACCAATAGCTAACTAAAATATTCAAATTATACATAACATGACTAATACAAAATGACCCATGCACTTCTTAGCCAACACGCTCAATATCCTTCTCAAAACACTCTACTACTTAGCAGGAAATGCCTACCAATACTAGTCGGCAGGCTTGGCCGAAAAGAGTATGCTCTAAAGATTTGATACCCGGAGTTGGATTTGAGAAATATAAAGAAGAAAGGGGTGAGTTGTGAAGATTTAGTAAGTTGAAATCTTTTACCTAAAATTACACAATTAAACCATGCTTTATAAAATTCTGGAAAAGAGATAAGATTAGTGAATTTACTTAGAAATTTAATTCTTATACACTACCATATTATAAACTTAACATATATATATATATATATATATATATATATATATATCAACAACAAAAAACATGAACTTTATGAAAATTAAAATTAAGAACTTATACCACACAGAGAGAAAGATGGATCCAGTAGATGTTCTCATAGGTAACTCTCTAATAACAATATATCACATGTATCTAGAGTAATCTCATGGATTGAAGTTAATCATATACCCATCCCAATAGCACCTTATTCCTCCAACATGTCCATGGACCAATCCAATGCTAGGTGCACTTAGGGTTACTCTATCGAAGTACTAGGGGATCTATCAAAGTTTCAAATACTAAAATTTGTTCATCTTGATAAGACTTTTCTAATCAATATGGACATATGACATTACAAAAAAAAAATACTTCTCATGTAAGGGAGCATTATCAAACTTTATGATATATCACTAAAACAAAATATTCATAGAACTATGGTCCATCTTCAAGGAGTTTGCAATGTACTGATAGACTAATGTTCTTAAAAAAATTAGAGTTTCTTTCATAAAAAAATAGCTAATATAGTTCAAAATAATTATAAAATGTATTCATAAGGTTTCCTATGTGTAGTCAAAGGTAGGAAGCTTCAACTCACTATTAAAGCATAAGCTCAGACCAAAGATTTGAAACAAAAGAGATCTCAAGGTCCTTCCCCCTTCAAAACAGCAGAGAGCCTCCTTACAACTTATCTTTTTGCAAATTTAAACTTCATTTAGCATAATTGCTGACTTAACAAACTAAGACCTGTATTTCCTAGTAAATTCTAGCACCCTGAATTCATATTGTACTCCTCAGCAGATCACCCAAAAAATATTGTACTCATATTGTAAGAAAAATGAAAAGGCTTCAAGGGATTTCATGAAAAAATTCTTAATATAAGATACTAAATCTGCACTTGAAACCTAAAATAAATACCTGAAACTTTTACTGCTAGCCGTAATGAAAAGAAACTAATGATTTAGAAGGAAGCTTGAAAGAGAAAACACCGATTGAGCTAGAAATGAAAGGAACTCAGTGGAGTTATGAAACCGTAGTAATATTTCAGAATCAGAACAACAACCTAAAGGAAAACCAGCACCAGCTGAACAGAGAAGTGAAACTACCCTATAGGTGGCGAGAGAGAAAGACCAATGAAGGCTGGGAACCATTTTTTCTTATGCTTCTTGACTTTTTTGAAGAAAGTGATGAGAAAGAGAGAAATGACTCCTTATTTGTTTCTTTTAGGATATCTTTAATAATACCTTTACTAATATAAATATAAGATAAAGTTATAAATATTAATTAAGGAGATAATTGGTAAAATCAATAATGCCTTTACCAAAGGTCCTTCACTCCATACCTTCAAGAAAAGAAAATCCAAGGACACAACCATCTTTACATCTTCAACATTTTACTTCGGTTGAAGATTATCCATAAATATCATCTCAGGGAGTACATTTTTGGTACTCCTAGGAGTATTGTACTCTATACGTTAGATTTGAGCTACGTGGCACTTTTCATAAAAAAAGTACTACGTAGCGTAGATCTAGCGGAGGGAATACCATACTCCCAGGAGTACTAAACATTTCCCCATGTTATGATATTACAATTTACCTTCCCCTTCAAAAAAAATAATTCTCGAATTTAAAAGTAAAAGTAAGAAAAGGTGAGTTTATTTACCAAATAAGTATGGGTATTTTTCTTGCATGAGAGCTTCTGGTTCCCACGTCATTTCTTCCTTCCCATGATGCTCCTATAACACCTTAACCGATGGGTACTCTTTGGATCTAAGCTTCTTAACTTGTTGATCAACTATTTCCACCGGTAGCTCTTTATATGCAAGTTGAGGAGTTAATTCTACTGGAATCTCTAGTAAGACATGAGTGTCATCCAGAATATACTTTCTCAACATCGATACATGGAACAAAGTATGCACTCGTGACAACGCTGGTGGTAGATCTAATTTATATGCCATTGTTCTAATCCGTTGGATGATAAGGAATGGACTAATATATCGAGGTGTCAGCTTACCCTTTTTACCAAACGTCATTACTCCCTTAATCGTTGATACCTTGAGAAAAACTTGGTCACCCACCTGAAATTCAAGTTCCCTTCTTCTTTTATTTGTATACGCCTTTTGCCAACTCTAAGCAGCCTATAATTTCTCCTGAATACACTTCACTTTCTTTATTGCATCCATAACCAAATTAGGTCCAAGTAATTTAGTTTCCTCTAACTCAAACTAACCCAAAGGATATTTACATTTGCGTCAACACAATGCTTCAAATGGGGCTATCTAGATACTTGAATGGTAAATGTTGTTATAAGCAAATTCATGGTAAATATTTTTCATAACAGCCTTCAAACTCCAAAACATAAGATCGTAACATATCTTCCAATACTTGAATTATCCTTTTAAACTAACCGTCTATCTACGGGTGAAGGGTAGTATTAAAGTGTAATTGAGAACCCAATGTTTCTTGAAATGACTTCAAAAAATGAGCTGTTAATTAAGTATCTTAATTCGAAATAATGGACAAAGGTACACCGTGTAGGGAAACTATTCTATCCAGATTTAATTGAGCATTGGGGAGCTGAGTAAGTGGTTCTCACTAGTAAGAAATGAGTGCTATTTGTAAGTTTATCTACAATCACCTAGATAGAATTAAAGCCTTTAAGAGTTTTTGGAAATCCAGTGAGAAAGTCCATAGTGATTTTCTCCTACTTCCACTATGGAATAACCAAATTCTGATACAACTTGCCCTGGAAAACAACCAAATTCTGATACAACTTGCCCTGGAAAACAAGTTGTATTCTCCAATTTGATGTAAATACATTTTAATATTAATAAATAAAGAGTTCATTTTTGTAAGTCTTATTTTCTAGCTATTAAGGTTCATAGATTCTAATAAACTAAGATACATTTCCATAAGGGTTATGCAAAAGGAGATATACATCTTTGGATGAATCTAAATTACTATTCACAATTACTGAATAGAGCTGGTCACATTATTCAATAAAAACTGCAGTGTTCGGATTACCTTCATATAAAGAATGAGATCATTTTCTAAGGGAATGATGAATCTCAAATGATTGAAGTAGTAAACTTCAGGTAGTGACACTATTAAATAAATTGGAATCAATTAAGATATTAAGTTCAAGTTAATACTGTTATTTTGAACTTGAACTCACACACATCGCATACGCTAGTAGCAGAATCGAAACCCTGATGGATTATAGACTCTTGCTCATGACCTTTATGATCTTTAATATACTATGGGCACGACCATTGTGTGACATTGATCAAGATTCTGTATGTTGGGATCATAGTAGGAATAAACATTTGAGAACATAATTCCAAGAAATGGAGTTCGTAGCATTACATCACTTCTGGTGATTTCAGGAAGACAAGTGAAATATAGGCCTAGTGAAATGATGAATTAGCTACTCATCATTTCAAGATAATTTTAGAAAAGTTCTAAAAGATTATCTGGTCACTTATCAGATGAAATTTGAGACCAGGGGACAAAATTGAAGTAAGGGGTAAAACGATAATTTTACCTTGTGTCAATGGATGGCTACGAGAGTTCACAAACACTAGGTTTACAAATTGGACAAATCAATGTTCAACATTAACTTCTCGTAATTTTAGGAATTATCAAGAGTGCAATCATGAGTCTTTGGTGAAATGACTTCATGATTAACAAAATTGGAATATCTTAATGAGATTAAAAAAATTCTAATTTATTGGAGCTTGAAGTTCTTATGTCCAAACATATTTCCCACCTTGATTTGGAGAATTCAATCCACATTAAGTTGGAATAAATTCAAGATGAAGTTAATTGATAGCATTTCAGCAAATGTCTTTATTAAGACAAGAGTTGTCTTAATTTAGATAAAGAATTATTTTAGAACAAAGGTTGTCCTAAACATGCTTGAAAATGTGAGAAACATTTTTGTCACTAAAGAGATAAAAATAATTCGTCTAAATTAAACAAGTGTTATTTTAATTAGACAATGAAATTTTAAGACAAATGTTTGTTTCAATTCAGACAAGTATTGTCTTAATTTAGACAACCATTATCTTATTAATTATTTTTGGTTTAACTAATTTAAATTAATATTTGTATTGTTCAAATATTTAATTTGAAGAAGTTGATTAAAATAAAATTAAATCTCCATTTAATTAGGAATTTTAGCTAGAACATTTTATTAGGATTTAAAATTAATTTAATTAATTAATTATTCTAATATTGTTGCAAAGTTTGAATTGTTCAAACTTGTGAAACAACCTCTTTCCCATGTGATGGAAGTGTACGGCCAAACGAGGAAAATTGGTCTTTAACATGGTCAAATATATTCATTTCTAATTATCCTAATTATCTAAGTGAATAAAGATTGAAAATTAAAAGAATTTTAATTTCTTAGGTAATATACATTCACTAAGAAAATAAGTCAAAGGGATTTATTTAAGTACAATTCATTTGTTTGAATTTTTAATTCAAGTATGACCAATTATAAAACCACACATATTTTATTTAATTGTTAAATAAAATATTTATTATAGAAATTAATAATATGATTATTAATTAATAAATTATTATAATTTGATTATCTAATATTTCTCATTAGTAAGTATGTGAATCCCTAATGGTTAAGGATTGAATTTTTGAAATTACACTCAAATCCTATCACATGACCTAGGGTTAGCATACTATATATATATATATGCAAAATCTTCCTCTTGTGGTTGTACAGGTGAATATTTGAGAGAATAGTAAACTAGCCGCCCACTTGAGAAAGAGAGAAGAAAACTTTGAGAGAAAATTTTCTCTTAAGGCCAAGAGTGTTGTGAGTTTGGAAAAACAATTTGAGTTATTTCAAAGTATATTTTCTCACACCACACTAAGAGGAACAAAGGGGAAAGCTTTCTAATTTAATTTTAAGAGCTATCAATTATTATTCTTTCATCTTTTTTTTTTTGTTCTAATCACTAAAAATATTCACCGTTAGATGGGTGCTTCCTAAAGAATATGCGGTCAGTGTGCTTGGTTGTGAAGTGAATTGCAAGATTAAAGTGACTACAAGAGATATGTAAAATTTAAATCTCATGATTGTATCGTAAACACTTAGGGATAACAACTAGATCCAACAGTAACCTTGTAGGTCTTTGATGCTCTGCCTTAACCTGTTGACAGGTTAGACAACGAGAAACATGATCAGCTATGTCCTTCTTCATAACATCCCACCAATAATGGTCCTTCAAATCATGATACATCTTATTACTTCCCGGATGCTTGGCATAAGAAGATGAATGGGCATAATGTATAACTTGCTTCCTTAACTCATCCACTCTAGGTACCCATAACCGACCTTGATAGAACACGATCCCTGGACCATCGATTGAAAGGTTATATCAACCCTTGACTCAAATTTTCTAACTAATTTGTCTTTATCAGGATCACGAGTCTAAGCATCTTTAATCTGCTCTATCTAAGGGGATTGGAGTTGAACGCTAGCCATTAGTACACCTGACTTAGCTATTGTAACTCCACACCATGGGTTTCTAATCCTTGAAGCTCATGGATCAAAGGTTTACGATTCACATCAACGTGAGCTAAACTAGCACAGGACTTCCTACTAAGTGCATCCACAAAATCTGAAAAGGAAATACTACTGCTGCCATCTAAATATCATGGGTGGGATAATTCAGCTCATGTTTCTTGAGTTGTCTCAATGCATAGGCTACCACTTTACATTTTTGCATCAAAACACAACCCATATCCAAACTTACTTTCTGATAAAGCCAAAATTGAAGCGGTAGTCAAACACTCGTTGAGCTTCTGAAAACTATCTTCACAATCAACTGACCACTCAAATCTTACATTCTTTTAAGTTAATTTTGTCAAATGAGCCACAATGCGCAAGAAATCCTTCACAAAGAAATGGTAATAACCAAACAAACCTAAAAAGTTATGAATCTCTGCTATCGAGGATAGTCTAGGTCAATTTTTAACTACTTCTACCTCTTTGGAATCCACCACAATACCTTCCTTAGACACTACATGCCTCATAAAAGTGATATGAGAAAGTCAGAATTCATATTTTGAAAATTTAGTATACAACCTATGATCCCTCAAAGTTTGCAACACTTTCCTCAGAACCTGTGCATGTTTTTCTTCATTCCTAGAATACACCAATATGTCATCAATAAATACAATCACAAATCGATCCAAAAACAACCGAAACATCCTGTTTATGAGATCCAAAAAGACTACAGGGGCATTAGTTAACCTAAAAGATATCACTAGAAACTCATAATGACCATATCTAGTTCTGAAAGCAGTCCTAGGGATATTTTCTTCCCTATTTTGGATCTGGTGATAACTTGAACGCCTATTTATTTTGAAAATTACCTTGAAGTTGATCAAATTAATCATCTATTTAAGGTAAGGGATATTTATTTTTCACTATAACCTTATTCAACTGATGGTAATCGATACATAGCCTCAAGGATCCATCTTTCTTTTTCATGAATAACACTGGAACCCCTCATAGAAAGGTACTTGGGCTAATGAACCCCTTATCCATTAATTCTTTAAGCTTCACTAGAGCCATCATATAGGGAGGAATTGAAATCATGGTTGTTTATGAATGAGTATCGATACAAAATTTGATTTTCGTCTCCAGTGAAAGTCTCAGTAATTCTTATGGAAATACATCTAGAAATTCATTCACCACAGGAATTCCTTCTAATTTTTCCCTTACAACCTCAGTGTCCTGTATATAAGCCAAATAAACACCCCTTCTTTGTTAACTTTTGTGCTCCCAGAGCAGAGATGAGGTTAGTGGGAATCTCACTCTTGTCCCCTTGTGCCACCAGTGGTTCTTTATCAGGTAATAGAAATTTGAATGTCTTGCCCAAACAATCCACCCAAGCATGATGGCCTGAGAGATAGTCTATTCCTAGAATAATGTTAAAACCACACATATTCAAGACAACCAAATCCGCAGACAACTGGGCACCGTATACATCAATTACATAAGATTTCAAGGTCTCATTTAATAGAGTAGAGATTTTTAATGGAGAATTCAACAAGGTAGTGGGCTTCTTAAACTGAAATTCAAAATACTCGAACATTAAAGAGTGGGTTGCCCTAGGGTCAAATAATATATATGTAGGGAGAGACCTAACTACTAAAGTATTTAAAACAACTGCATTAGAAGCCATAGCGTCTTGCCTAATCAAAGCAAAGACTCAGGCCTAAGACCCTGATTTAGAACCATGAATTTTCCTCACTGTTTCACTGCCTGAACCTCTGGAAGTATTATGACTAAGAGATGAAACCGATGTTGCAGATGAAAGAGGCACACTGCTCGATGCAACGGATAGGTTGTTACCTCCCTAAATGGCCTACCTTCGGGGGTAATCCTTCCAAATATGACCTAGGTTCCCACAGCAATAGCAGTCTCTAGATTCTTTATGGCACAATCCCACATGAGATTTCCCACAATTACTGCATAAGGTCAAAGCACGAGATGCTGATGAGGCTAAGTGTTTATTTCCCCTAGTGGGTTGATCACTCATGGAAGGTTGCAGGGATTGTCTCTTATGTTGTCTTGAAGCAGAAGCATTAGCACTAGATGGTACTCTTTGGGAATGTGGATGAAATCTAGTTCTCTTGTTATTAGAAAAACCCTCAGCCTGTCTTCTCTCTTTCTGCATATTCTCTAACTTAGTTGCTTAGTTGAACACTTACTAGTATGTGCTATCATGAGTGACATGGATAGCATTGAAGTAAATAGGCTGTAGTCATTTCACAAACCACCTCGCCCTTTCTTTTTTTTGTGAAGAGAAAATATTGGAAGAATTGTGACAAACGAAGTTACCAGGCTGCATAGTTGGATACTGACATCTCCTTAATCTGTCTAAGGAGGAGAAACTCCTCAACTTGAGCTTGGTGTTCCCCTTTAGGGAGAAATTTCCACATGAAGGATTCCTTAAAATTACTCAAGGGATTTTCAAGTCTTTCTAATGGTCTTTGAGCCTCCTAGACATGATACTAATCGGCTGCTAAACCATCCAACTAAAACTCCATGATTTGAAGGGCTGAAATTTCCAAGTAATCTATAACTGTTCATAAGCGTTCAACCTGCTCAATGAACTGTTAGGGGTCTAGTGCTGAGCCAACTCTAGAAAATCGTGGTGGTTTCAGCTTCTAAAATTCTCGAAGATAGCTTTTAAATGTGGGAGCTATCATAGGTTTAGCAAAAACAGGAGAAACTAGAGTAGTTGGGAGTAGTTTCTGGAGGAATTGGGGTAGCTAGAACAGCTACTGGGGGAGCTAAAGTAATGGTTGCTTGAATATGGTTCATTACTCTAATTGGGTCCCTAAGGTTTACTATAGGTCTAAGGCACTGAGGGGCTGAAGTATCACGCAAATGGGCAAAATAAGGAGGTTTGGTTTCAATTTCATCAATAGGATGAGTTTTAGGCCTATCTCGGCCTTGAGATAATGCCTTTGGCCTAGAGAAGGCTTAATCAAAGGGTTCAACACATGCTCTTCTCTTAGAAGGCATTAACTACAATGATGACAGAGATTTTTCACATAAAGAAAGGAAGTCTTAATTTGAGATTTAATTGGGTAAAAATTAGTTGAGTGGCAAGAAATTAGAATTTCATAATCTTTAATCGTGATATGTGCTCCCTGGCGCATCTATCACCAATTAGGTTTATGGTTTCCCAAAAATAGACATGTTGGATATCTCTATATGCCCTACCATGAACCTAAGTCATGCTCTGATACCAACTTTGTCACACCCTGATTCCAACCAAGTGACCGGCGTAGGAAACCACATGACAACCTACCAGCCTTATTTATGTTCATATGCAACTCAATTAATTATAACTCAATTTCAATTGAAAAAATATTGTCATGGCTCAAACACGCAAAAACCATAATTTACATAAAGGAATTCATCATTTAGTTTTTACAGGAATTTGGACAGAATTTCTCTTAAAATATTGACATCCCAAGGGTATGCCCCACAACCAAAATGGGTGAACAAGTTCAACATTCAAAAATTCATAGCTTTAGTGGCTTAAAATAGCAAAAGACAACACCAATAGCTAACCAAAACATTCAAATTACACATAACATGATTAATACAAAATGATCCATGCACTTCCTAACCAACATGCCTAATGTCCTTTTCAAAACACTCTACCACTCAGTAGGAAATGCCTACCAATACTAGTTGGTAGGCTCAGTTAGAAAAGTAGGCTCTGAAGATTTGATACCTGCAATTGGGTCTGAAAAATATAAAGGAGAAAGGGGTGAATCGCGAAGACTCAATGAATCTTGGGTTTAATAGGGTTAATGAGGTCAAACATTGTTTTATATATATATATATATATATATATATATATATATAAGTTAAGTGGGCAATTGCCCCCACCCCCGTAGTTGTGGATTTGCTACTGCGATTGTGCATTTCATTCTTCACAAAATGAAAACACGTAGAGAACAATGACTGCTGCAACTGGAAGCAAGATTTTCTATTTTCTTTACTTTATTCATTCCTAAATAAAAATTAAACAAAGTAAATAAAAACTCTAATAAATAAGAAAATTAATCACAAGCTGGCATAAAATTAAACATAAAAAAGTATAAAAATTAAGCACATCAAGTGACTTTTAAATTATATATAGAAAGAATTAGTGGGATACAGCTAACTAAATGAGTGATGAGGATTTGACTTATGTGGGGACAGCTTATAAATTTTCATAAAGGCAATTTTTTTTTATTTTTACATATATTAATAACAAAAAAAAATTCCCTTGTAGGGGCAACTAGCGCCACAACCACTAACATGGATCCACCCTGGTTCTAAGGTCATTACTAAGATTAAGCTAACATTTGAAAATTGAAATTGTCAACTTATAAATCTCAATAAAAGCCTTATAATACTATAAAATTGTTTAAGATATAAATAAATACTTTTAACAGTAAAATTATTTATTATTTTAACATTCACATTTTTAAAAAAATTTAGATAAAAAATATCATGAGATAGTTAAACAGTAATAAAGTAAATCACAAAAGAATTGAATGACATATTTTGAGTAACATAGAAGCAAACCAATTTTAATTTAGACAAAAAAATAAGGGTAAATATTAATTTACCAAAAAATAAATTAAAGTTTAAGCAAAAAGTTGAAAAAAAAAATGATAGCGGGAGGCTTAAGGTCAAAAAGTGTAAAAGGAAGCAACATCTATGACTAAATCTCAAACACATGTACATTTGACTCCGTGACAACTTGATTTATTCTCTTTCTTTCTTTTCAATAACAATTTGTTGGTTTTTGCGTCTAAAAGTGTTAATTTAAGTGATATATTTTTTAATATATCACTTAAATTAAATATTAATTAATTTTAATATCAGAGACTTAAACTTCCACTTACTCTCATATCGACAAAAAAAAAAAACTTATTAGTTTCACAGAACAGTATATTATAAAAATCTTAAAGTTGTCAGCTGAGATTAAAGAGACAATGAGGCATAGCCTAATTTCTAGGAAGCTTCGTGGACAAATTTTATATTACCCTTTGAAGTTTTCGTCTTGAAGTCATGGGCAAACGCAAAAGGTGCTGTCAATAAATGATGGCGATATCTCACAGTTTTGGTTGTTGGCATTACCTCCAAAATGAATTAATTGAAGTGATTTAGTTCTCGTTGAAGCATAAAAGCAAACAGTTAATTAGATGGAGACCAATATGAAAATGCCAAACATGGCCCACGATTTAATTTCCAGGAAGGTGCAAGGATGCTTCTCATTCTGGGAAAAAGCAAGGAAACATATAAATAAAGACTAAAACTTCAGATTAAAATAAAAAAAATAAGAAACCATGACATCGATTGGTACAAAAGAGATCGATTCAGGATCTATCAAAGAATTAATGTCTTTTATTATCTTTTTGGTTTTGGCAATTTTGCATGCATGCATGCATATTTTTTTGTCGCACTTGTTTCTCTGTCCCATTATTATTATATATAGCGTATGCATGGAGTGATGGGGAAACCGTTTTTCTGCATGTTTTTACATTATGTGCGAATTTGCTCAACTTTTGTTTGTTTTTTGGGTTTGTCTAAGCTACACTCCCACACCACTTTTTTTTTTCTTACTTTTTTTATTTTTTATATTTTTTTTCAATTTTTTTTTTTACTTTTTAAAAATAATTAAGTATTTTTTATCTTATATATTTTTTTCAGAATTTTTTAAAATAGTTTTTATTTTTTTCTTGAATTTTTTTATATTTATTTTACTATTCATCCATAATTTTTTTTTACTATTCATTTGCAACTTAAAAAATTCTGCAACAAATACAAAAACATCTTCAAAAATTCTGAAAAAAATTTATGATATAAAACTTAATTAATTAATTTTAAAAAGTAAAAAAAATAAAAAAATAAAAAAAAATAAAAAAATTTTTTTTAACTTATCCTACCGCCCACTGTGTGGGCGGTAGGGTAGTAAGCCCCTTGTTTTTTAAATGATTTTAAGTTAATTCTATTTATATGTTTTTAAAAATACTTTATTTTAGAATGATGCCTTATGATATTTTTTTAATATCACAAATAATTTTAAAATAGCACTCCAAAATAATATCAAATTGAAAAGAAAAGAAAATATTATTCTGCAAGCACTAAAAAATAATTTGTAGATGGATTTTTGAAATTAATAGTACAGAATAGACTTTTATTAATGCATGTGCGAGTATTACCCAATGAATTGTTTTTTATTGGTAATAACCCAATGATTCATTGTTTATTTATACTTCACTCTTTGAAAAGCTTCCTCCAATATTCTAGAGGGGTTCAATTTATTGTAAGTTAGTTTTAATATAAATTTAAAAATTCTTATAATAATTATTGTGAACCAATTAATATGAGTTAAAATTGTAATTTTTTATTAATTAATAATATACGTTCATATTGCTATTAAAAACTCCTATTGTTATTAAAAACAAAAGAAAAAAATCAATTAAAGTCCATCAGATGTTGATATGCACCAATCACCATAGTCCCAAAGTTGCTTTAAGCCCCAAATTATATAAAGTATATTGAGTTTTTATTTTTATAAAAGAGATTGAATAATTTTTTTGGGTATAATTATAGTGATTGACTATATTAAAGTTCTATCTTTACTCCCCAACCTCTCTTTTTATAAAATAAAATATGATATATATTATCCTTGAAAATTAAGTTCAAATTAGAGTAAATTAATGATTTGATCCTTCAAATATAACAATTTTTTCTTAATTTGATTCTCTAAATTTAAAGCGTCTCAATTTAGTTCTTTAAAATTTAATTTTGTTCTAATTTAGTTCATCCGTTAATCCAATTTGCCATTCTCTAATGATTTTATTAACTTGAACTGATAGAGTTATCACATGACTATTAAGTAATAACGTGACAATTAAGATTACAATTAAAAATAACTAAACTAATGCCCATCTATTTTTTAAATGAGTCAGTGCTTTTTAAATAAGTTAAGTTTTTTAAAATATGAGTCAGTCTTTTTTTCTTGATATAACTTTCATTGTCATGTTAGCATTTAATATTCACGTGACAATTCTGTCAGTCTATTTTTATAAAATCCTTAGATGATGGTTAATTGAACTAACGAAGGGATTAAATTTGAGTAAAATTCATTTGTAAGGGACTATATTAAAACACTTTAATTTTAGAAGACTAAATTGAAAAATAATATACCAAATCATTAATTTTGTCTTTAAATTACTATATAATAAAAGTCCATTCTTATAATTATCAATTATAATAGGAGCTTACATAATTTTTAACTTCTCTGAATGCTTAGCTTAAAATATATTCCATGAAATAACTTGGCCATTTTAAGTAGTTTTGATAATTTTAACTGATGATGCTGACTCCAATTAAATATACTTGTACAGAATGGTCATAATATAGTATCTTGAACTCAACAACCAATGTCAGATTTAGAAATATAGTGTCCATGTAATTTGGAAAAAGTATATAACGTGGGTGGTTAGAAATTCTAACTTAGAATATTCAAGGAAAGAAAAAAAAAATTAGGAAAAATCAAGCTTTAAAAATTAAATTTATCAAAAAATTATCAAAATGAAGCTAAATTTTATATCAATGATATGGATAATAATTTAATATAGCATTTTGTTGCTAATAATATATATGGACATATCTTATGAGATAAATATTTTATTATAAAAAGTAAGATGAGTAGTTAATGACTTTTAGATAAAAAAATGAATGAATAAGATTAAAATATTTATTAAAAATATATGTGCCATTCATATGATTATTTATTAAAAATACACGTATCACTTATATAATATTTAATGGGTGTTTTAATCTTAACTATTCATCTTTTATTTAGAGATCATTATTTATTTATTTCACTTCTCATAATAAATAATTATTCTATCATTTACATATATATATATATATATATATATATATATATTTATTTATTTATTTATTTATTTATTTATTTATTAGATGAGATTAGTACAAAAGCTGATACTGAAGAATAAATATATATGCTATGAGTAAACTTGAGAAGGCAGGTTCCCATTAATAATAGTTTGATGTAACTTAGGCCTAGTTTTAGATACTTGTCCCTTCCACTTTTTATTGTTTGAGCTATCTATTAATGTATGCTCCACATGGGTGGTGAGATGATGCTTCCATCTTCAAGCATATTTCAATCTTCAAACCAGGGCCACGACCAAGTCCCCCCACCCAAACACAGAGAGAGAGAGAGAGAGAGAGGGGGAGGCCCCATGCAATCAAATGTGGCTTAGTTCACATCATCAAGGATTAGGATCCACCTGTGTTTTGCACCTTGTTTTTTGGTAGACCCAATTAATTGGCAGTACATTTACAAGGAGCACCACCCACATGGAGGAGAGGAATAAATTATTTACGTATTTTTTTTATAAATTATTGAAAATTATATTTAAATTTGATTAAAAAATTAGTGAGACTATTTAAATTTAAATCTAACATTATGAATAAAATTTGTATAAATAATATTAATTTTATAAAAGATATTATTTTAATTTATGCATAATTTATCCGTAAAAAATATATAACTAATGTTACTCTAAATGAGAGGGATTACTGCTAAGAGATTATAAAAATGAATAAAATTTATATAAATAATGTGAAAGAAAGAGATATATGAGAATAAATAATAATATTATTAAGGCCAATTTTAAGTTACAACGTTATTTTAAAGCTGTAACTTAAGAAAAAATGTGATAATTTTTAATTTTTTATCTTTGATTTTTTATATTTTTTAATATTAATTAATTATTTATTATATCATATATTTTTTTTAAAATTTTTTATTTATGCATAAATAGTAACAAAAAAATTATGAGTAAATAGTACATAAAAATATAAAAATATTTTAAAATTAAAAAAAAATTTTAAAAATATGACATAAAATTTAATTAATTAATATTAAAAATTAAAAGCTAAAAGCATAAAAAAGTAAAAAAATTTATAAAAGTTCCTCCATCGCCTATTAGGTAGGTGGTAGGATAATACGGCCCTTGTTTAAAAATTTTTAAAAATTTTTTACTTAAAAAAATAAAAATTACAAAATTATGATTGGATGAATAATATAAAAATAAAAAATATATTAAAAAATTTAAAAATATATTAAAAAATAAAAAAAATAAAAAAAAATCTTTAAAAATATATGTTAAAATATTTAATTTTAAAAAATAAAAAATAGATAATTTTAAAGAAGAATGTAGCGCTCCACGCAGCATCCCCCTTCTTATAACTAAAATATAACAAACCCTTGGCAAATTATTCTTCTCTCCACACATGTCACGTCATAATAAATACATTAATTAAATGAATTTTAAAATGATGTGTGCGGAGAGATATATAAATTATTTCTTAGAGTAATATTACTAAAGAGGAAAAGAGGGAGAAGAGAGAGAAAGAGATAGAGAGAGAGAGAGAGAGGGGGGGGGGAGGGGACATCTGGTTGCTCTCTGGTTTAATTCGGTAATAATAACTTGGTAGTACAGCTACAGCCTCCAAAGAGGAGACAGCTTGACGGCTTGGCATATCCCTAAAAGAAGTTGTGCTATTAATTAAAAACTCGACCAGTTTTCATTTTCTCAGCTGCATAATAATATTGTACATGATTCCTGCATTTTTCCCGGGAAAATTCCAGCACCAGACATCCCCCAATATGAAAGAATAACCTGAGACACCCGTGCTCAGCTGTTACAACTTTCTTTGAAACCCTCAGTCACTATTTCCGGGAAAATCCAAATAAAGAGGAACCAGTTTTTCCCTTCTACACACAGTTTACCTTACCGTTATTAAAATTTACAAGCAGTGAAAACTGAAAGGATAAAGTACATGCAGCAGCAGGGCCATTGGGAAATTCCAATTGCTTGTACCTCAAAGAAAATGTATAAGGAAAAAAGGGTAATTAATTAATATTTATATACGTAGTTATCTAAACGAATCTTAATAACAGCAGCTTAACTTTGAAATCAAACGTGGGGATGCAGTTACAAGTGGAAAAGTTCACTATTATTTTTTTTGATAATCCTAATTTGGGTAGCCATGCAAATTGCTAGCTCCCTCTGATCACATGCACTATATAATACTACCCACTTGAGAAAAACAGTGAGCTCGATGTTGCTGAAGAACTTGTGCTTTGAAACGGCCTTTGCTGGAAATAATCCGGTGGTGACACCGCCACCGTCACCGACGACGATGACTGAGCCCCGGAATCCGGTGGGGACCCTGCAAAATATATACCCAGAAGAAAAAATTATATACTTTGTTCTCATCTCTGACATTCTTCTTCTAATTTAAGCTATATAGAGTTGAAGAATTAGGCCTGCAATTTATTCATGTTTTGGTAAAAGCCTACAACTTTTATTATCCAAATAAAGAATCTTAACAAAAAGAAAACTTTAATTGTTCAAGAAAGCATTCATATATATAATGTGATTACTATATAAAAATCATGTTTATCATATGAAGGAGGAGAAGAAGAAGAAGAAGAAAGGAGGAAAAACCGAGAGAAGAGGTTTACTTGCAACATTGTCCAAAGTAGTATTACGGGCATTTTCGCTGTGAGGTTTCTGGGTTTCTTGAATTGGCTGCTGAGTTTTTCTTCTGCGACGATTATGATCTGCCAGTCTTTTCCTGCAGCTACGCTTTCCATTATCAAACTCAGAAAGAAGATGGAACCTGCAAATTAGAAGGAAATAAATATTTATTTTTTAAAAGAAAAAATATAATTTTTTTGATTTCATCAAAATGATTAAGAATGGTGACGGTTGATAATGCAGGTGAAATTGACGTTTTAATGCTACTAAAAGGAGCAAAACATTGCAGTACGTAGACTGAAAGGAGAGTAGAGAAGATGAAAGTTGGAGACCCAAATGCCCTCGGGATTTCCCCATCAATCATTGGCACTAACAGTTCCCTTAAGGGTATTTTCGTCTATTCAATCACCTTTCCAGCCATTGTCTCGTGCTTCCCTTGCATTTGGATGCAGTGGGAGGAGAAGCAGGTGATGGTGAAAAACTGAAAATACAAATGCAAACGAAGGTTCCTTTGGTCATTTTGAAACCCATTAACGACTTTTCTTTTCTTTGAGGATTTTTAATTTCAATAAAAAATTTTAATTTCAATAAAAAATGGTTGATTGAACTCATTTTCTTATCATACTATCATAAGAAGCAGAGGGCAAAGAGTACGAAAACGGAAACAAGGAGGGAAGTTTCCTACGGACGCAAATGCCCTCGGGATCGGCCCGCGTACGGGGCACAAATGATTGGCACCAAGCGGACAGAGCCCAGGGGCATTTCCGTCATTCGATAGCAACAACCTGCTACACTGCTGGCAGAATCGCTGAGTCAACCCGGCAGCGATGACCGTGGCAGCCTTGGAGTGAAACTCGCAGACCTTGTGGCGACGGTGGTAGTGCTTGGCGTGGGAGAGATCGGCATTGCAGCCCTCGGCTTGGCACCTGGGCGAGTTGTTAGACGACGTCGTCAAGCCCGGTTCTGCTGGCCTGGACCGGCGGTAGAGCCGGCTCACGAAGTCGTCCTCGGAAGAGAAGTATGTACGGCCACCCAGGTTGAGTCCAATTCGAGATGGTGCGAAGTCCATGGTTCGACCGACATCCTCGGACTTGGGAACAACTAGAAGCCCAGGCCCGCAGGTGCTGCCGTTGACGACAGGGAGCTGGTCAACAGAGAACATGGAAGAAGGTGGTGGTGGAGGAGGATGGAAGGGGGACGAGGACGCGCCGGGGAAGGCGCGTGGGTCGAAGAAGGAGGGGTGAATATGGTGATGGTGGGGTTGCGGGTTAAAGTGCTGGTGGTGGTGGTGATAGTGATGAGAGAAATCAGCGGCCGTGGTGGATATGGGCCCAGGTTGCGGTTGAGAAAAGAGGTGGTCGGGTAAGAAAGCATGTGAGGCGTAGTGGTCGAAGATTTGCCGGTGGGTTTGGTCGGAGTCTCCAGCCGCGGCTTCTTCGTTTCCGGTGAGCATTATAGTGGACGGGTTCCCCCATTCGTAGTCCAACATTTCTCTATCTGTCTCGAAAAAGGTCTAGGACGACGCCGTTTTGAGCTCGCTCGCTACCTGTATATATAAACACAAGCTATCTCAGTAAAGTTTGGTCCTTTTCAGTGAAACAATTGTGGGTTTTGGAAGAGAAGAAAAGGGTTTTGAAGATACTCAAGAACTCACCTATGGAAGTGTATGAAACTCAGTGAAGAAGTGGGATTTGATGACAAATATGGAAAACCCTAATTTGTAGGAACTAGGCAGTAGCTATGCAGAAGCTCTTTGCTCCTTAGACACACTCAAACACATGAAGTCTATCTTGCTCTCTTTCTTTCTGTGTTTAAAAGATCTCAATTTCACCCTCTAAAAGCTGAACCCTTTTGTCCCCTTTCTCTCTCTCTCTCTAAAATTAAAAGGGTTAACTCTTCCTGTGTTTCTCTCATGGTAAGTGTGTATGAGTGTGAGGGAAACTCAGTTATGAGGCGGCTTGTGCAGAAAGAGGGTGATTGGTAGTGAACTGTACTGTGAAAACTCAAATGTTTGAGTACAACTGAAATTACCATTTTAACCAAGGGGAAATATGCATATTACGACAAGAACGCTCGCTGCTGATTCAGACTTTCAGTAGCTTTCTAGATCTCCAGTTACTCTCCGCCAGACCCAGAAGATAGAAAAGAAGGGATGATCAGTCATTAACTCATTATTCATCAGTAGCAGCAGTAAGGGGTATAATGTTATGAAAAAAATAGTAAACTATTTTTTTTATGCATTTAGATTTATTATATTTTTAAAAAACCTATTTTAACCTCTATTAAAAATTTTTTATAATATAATAGTTAACATATTTTTTATTTTTTAAATATTTAATTTTTTTATAAATATGTAGATAAATTTATTTTTATTTTTTATTCACTTATCATATAAATATTAAGTATAATTAATAATTTTATATTTTTATAAAATAATTGAGTATCAATTTTTAAAATAAAAATAATATCAAATGTTATATTTTTAAATTTATAAAAATTGAAAAATTTTATCATATTTTAAAATTATCTCATAGAAGTTTACTTTTTTTTTATGTTAATTTGAAATACCCATTTAGAATAATTCAAAACGTTCAAAAAGAAAATATATTACATAAAATACCATGATATATCTAATGTACTTAGGTAATATTATCTCAAAATTTCTTTTGCGCTTTTAGAGTCATTATTATTTAATAGAATTTTATGATATTTAAATTCTTTTCATTGCATGAGATAATTTAAAATGTAAAATAATACTAAAAAAGAATATTAAGTTTGACAAGATATCATTTTAGATTATAATATGCATTTAAAAATATAAAAAAATTCTCAAAAAATAAATTATTTTCTTATACTTTTCTTGAAGTTCTATTTATAAAAATATCTCATGAAATTTTATATCTTTTAGTAATATTTTTAAATTATTTAAGACATTAAAAACTAAATTTTATAGGTATTTTTTAAATTACATTAAGATACATGATCCATCCCGATGCTTTTTATTTATTTTTTCATGTATTTTTTATTTTCTTTAATTATTTTTATTTCTATTTTTAAATTTTTTAAAATTTTAAAATTTTAAAATTTTTTGTATTTTTTGTATTTCTCTTTTTTTTTGAATTTTTTTACATGCTTTAATTTTTTTCACTTTTCTTTTTTTAATTTTTTTAAGCATTACGTTCTAATTTTTTTTTCTTAAATTTTTTAATTATTTTTTTAAAATAAAAATTATTAAAAAAAATACCCGAACATACTCATATATCCTAATATAATTTAATAAATATCAATTAACCTTTTTTAAACTCAAACAAACAAAACTAGTGAGTGAAATGTGAGAAGCTAAGAGCTAGAGAGGAAGAGGGGGTAATATGATCTTTGAACTGGGTGCCATTAAATTTGTGGACCCACAATCTGTTTCGGCTTTGGTCTAGTTGATCTGTGGCCCAAGCCAGAAGATCGTCATGATTGAATTCATATATGGCTGTGGTTCCTTATGCTTGGTTATTTGAAATCTCCTTTTCTTGCTTTCAAAACACGCCCATTTAGAGTTAGTTTTTAACAATTTGAAAGGGACCCTTAATTGTATCTGCAGCTGCTTTTGTTTCTTTGTTTTAGTGTAAAATGCATACTTATTTATCTTACCCTCAAGTATCAAACCACGTGATTGTTTTTCTAAACTATCTTTACCAACAACTAAGAATGACAAATTAAACTCATTTACATTGATCAAAAGCTATTAGTTCAATTTGGTTTCTAAAACCCAAAAAAAAAAAAAAATTGTTTTTGGTAATTTTTTTTAAGCTATTGAAATTCTCATACTAATCAAAATTAAGTCCATTTTCAAACGTTCTTAAGATGCACCCTCATATCAGCATATATGGTGTATTTTTTTTAAAAAAAATGAAATGTTGACACCTCTCTAAACACTAAACCAATCCTTTGAAGTTTTTATTCATCATTTTTTAATAAAATTTTGAATGGTTCAGCAATCATTTAGTATTGATTAAAATCTTTTTAAGTATTTATAATTAAAGATATTATATTATATAAAATTGAAATTATTCCTTTATTATTCAAGACAAGATTATGCAAAGTGTTGTTGTAATTAATTTCTTGATTATAAATGGATTTCTAAAGTATTATCATGTTAAAATACTTAATCCTTTGATGTAAACTTAGAATTTAGTATGATAAATATGTTTGGAATTTAATAAATTGTGAACCTTCAATTTTTTGTAATATTTCATTGTTACCCTTTTTTTTCTTACTTTTGCTTAATGATACAAACATAATATTTGAATTTTCTTCATTTTTTCAAAGAAGGCATGAGGATGACATAATATATCTAGAGTTCACATTTAATAAAAAAGTAAAATCCATGAGTAGGTCTTACATGTATTTTTCTTTTCTCTCTATAGATATTGTCAATTTTTTCAAAAATATATAAGAAAAATCCAATCCCAAAAATTTAGGACTACCATTTACCTTTGGGGTTGAGTATCCTTTCAGGGCGCTTAATTATATCCCTACTCTTGTTTGTACAATAACAGATTGTGTTTGACAATTAAATTAAAATGTTTACACTCCCCAATAAAGCCTTCAGTGCAGTAAGGCTATTATTAGGATTAACATGATACTTTTTAATTTTCAAATTGTCATTTTAATTTCAGTATTAGTTTTAAAATAAGAAATTGTTCAATTTACAAATAAAAAAAATTTAATAATAAAATTAATTATTAAATATTCTTGTAATTATTTATTAAATTAATTAAAAAATCTTACAAAATAATTAAATAAAAAATAAACTACCAGACTTAATAACATTTTAGTGACAAAGAAAGTGTGGCCTTGAGAGATAGCCCTCTCTCCCCCCATCCCATCTTTGTTTTGTTTTATAAAATTTATATTTTAGGTTCAGTATTAATTAATTTTCTCACAAATTTTTTTGATCATTTTTGTGTTAATTGGTTTCTTTAATATTAATATTTGTGTCAATTAATTTCTCAAATTTGAGTGAACATAACATAGCTTTAGTCTTTGGAAAGCTAATTGATACAAAAAATATTTAAAAAAATTAATTGATACTTGACCTATATTTAAAGTAGCAAAATAGAAATTGTCACCCTTTTTTGTCTATTATTTTTTCAGTAAAACACTCAATGCTTCTTTTTATTTTTTTGTTCTTACAAAAACCCTCTTTCTATTTTTAAAATTTACATAAAATCTCAATTAAATCAAATCGTATATATTTTTATTTTATTGACTAAATTATATTTTTCTTTGCAGCAACAAATTCTTACATACAACATTAATTATATATATATATATATATATATATATATACACACACACAATGTAATATTCAAAAAAAAATTTAAAAATTCGAATTTCCCATTCTCTCTCCCCCACCCCCGGAAACTCCTCCCCCTCTCCCTTTAAACCGCGCGAC